>VZTE01006603.1:1139807-1218254 GCA_013397775.1 Eulacestoma nigropectus
CACGGGCTGCGCTGATGTTCAGTTCGGTGCGAGCTGTGCAGGCTGGAAAAGGAGGCTCCGCTGGTCCCGCTGGGTCTGCGCGGGCTGCATGAGGGGGAGAGGAGGCTCCCCCGGGCTGCATGAAGGGGGAGGGGAGGCCCCTCCTGATTCAGAAGCCGAGCCGGGTGAATTCGGCTATCGGGCAGCCCATAGTTAGTTTAGCTGCTTGCGGCTCTGAAGGAAGGGAGAGGGAAGGGCAGGCAGGAGCCCGGGCCGGGCCCGGAGGCCGCCCGGGGCTCGGAGGCCCCGCTTCTCCCTCAGGAGACCGGGAACCAGAGAGGAACTTCCCGCCCTTGCACGGGGTTTAAATATGCAAAATTCACAAAAGCGCATTGGCTTAAAAGCTTGTCAATCAACTCAGTTTCAACCCATGACAAGAATGAAGGAGGTTTGGACTGAAACTGATGCGTCTCTTCTTCCTCTATATGTCTACCGTGTACACCAGATGCCAGGTGTGTGCTGGAAGAGAGCATTACTCTGATTCCAGAAATCTGAACTGACTGAGGGATGGCCTGTTGTTAATCTGGGCTCATCTGCAGCACTTGAGGAGGTTTCTGTTTGGCAGAAAGACAAAGAGCTCTGGCTGTTGGCATACATTTGTTTGAAGATAACAGTGTATGAAAAGCATCCCTGGCATAGCTGGAATCTCATGGGTAGTGTTGTGCCAAGCCCTTGATTTTCATGCTACCAGGTGTTGTAATTAACTAATTATAACTTTTACAGGGTAATAATGACTTGATAAGGATTGTAACCTGGCAAAGCATCTTTGCAAGTACACAAATGTAAAAAAATCCAAATTGTACAATAATAAATGTCTGCTTCTCCCCCTGTGCTCCCCATTTTGTACTGCCACTGGCTTTTAGCATGTGTGGGGCCCTGAATTTTAGAGCAATGCATTTAAATGTGTCGCCCGACCCTCACCCCTGGACACCTGCACAGAGGTCAGGGCACAACTTTCTATTTCATGGCTGCAGAAGCAGCCATTGGGGCACACTGGATTTAGCAGCACGTTTTCACACGCGTTGCTGCTGACTCTACCAGAGACTGTTTCAGTCAAATCTCATTAGATCTTCCTTTTGACAGCCAAAGGAAAGCCAGAGAGGAACTGTTCTCCTGCCAAAAACTGAGTCCCTGCTCTAAAGCATAAAAAAGTTGTAGATTTTAAAAACAGAGAGAAAAATTTAGCTAGCAAAAATGTGTTTCTTACAATTGTATTTTCAACAGGACTGAAGTGAGTTTGCTGGAACTCATATATATAGAATGAAAGAGAGTGAAATTAAGGAAAATGTGAGCTCAAATGGTTACTTTGGTAAAGTCACCTGGGATTGAAACAGCCTGTGATGTGATGGCTTAGCAACCTTAGCTGTACTGCTGTCAGTCTGCCTGTCAGGCAAGGAATACTCCATCTCACGGTTTGTCAGCTTCTTTCTGCCATCACCGTCATCCACACCCTTCTCCAGTGCTAAGGCTGTAACTCTTCCTGCTTTTTAAGCAATTTATCTCTTAACACTTGACCAGTAGGATTAAATGCATGGTGCCAGTACATTCCTTATCAATAAATTCTGATGCTACTTTCATTTCAAAAGTATTTTACAGAGGAGGTCAATAGTGATGTCCCAGTTTACAGCTTCAGAGAACTGCAGCAGAAGGTAAATAATAGGCTAAAAGTCTCACTGCAGACCAGGACACTCTGGAATAAGAGTACTATATGGCAGCATCCAATCAAGGAGAGGTTGTGTATATGAGAGGTGACTTCTGTTGAGATATTGGAGTAGGATCTAATCAGGATCTGTACATATAAAGGAGAACCCAAATCAAACACTGGAAGGATTACAAAAAACTAAAACTGTATTGAGAGCTCAGAGATAGGCACACTCAGATAAATGAATGACTCTGTCAAGACAGAGAAAATGGCTGGAGAAGGAACGTTATATGGGGACCAGAAAACTATAGAATATATCTGAAAGTGTCTTCTTTCCAAAGAGACATTGTAATAGGATGTAAAAATAACATTGTAATAGGATGACCTTTGGAATAAAAGGAAGTTTGATGGCAATACACTGCTTATTTCAAATAGTTTCTAAATGCCTATTTTCAGATTCTCTTTTTCTCTTTTAGAGAATTCCTTACAGTCACAACTTTATATTAGCCATATATATCTGCAAACTCAACAAACTGGTGTGATCATGGGTCAGGGTTTGTGTCTTCTCAGCGGGAAGAAATGCTTTTCATAAAAAGTCGTACCCCACCATGGCACACTGATAATGTAAAATTCTATGTACAGAAAAGGTTTCTGAACCTTGAGACCTGCAAGTAAACTTAACTTGTAAGAAAAGGTTCTGTCATGACTATAATTGCTTTTCCAAGGTTTCAGACATTATATAAGCTGCTGTTATAAACGGCATTTGCTGATCTTTTTTTGCATATTCAGATAGGTGATTTGCCTCAGCCCAGGACAGTGGCATTTCTCAACTCACAAAGCAAATCTGTTTGCCAAAATACTGTGGCAAAATAATTGACTATCAAAGGAGTATCTGAGTTTAAAGCGTCAAAACAGTAACAAACAAGAAATTAGTTTATGAGCTTAAAAACAAAAGGGGTTGGACAATGTATTGCTGAAACCCACATAAGGCTAAAGCCCTCATGCCCACCCCCACAGCACCAGCTGAGTTGGGAAAAGTTCTTGGTTTGAGGATTTGCTTGTTGTATTACTCCCTTTTTTTTTAGTGCAACCACTTTTATGTAAAGAATATAACCATCATCGATAAGGCTGACCTTCTTTTTTCACTGAATAACATCCTTTTCTACCTCACTGTCTGTCTAGCTCGATTGCTCTTACATTCTTGTCTGCACATCAACCCAATTTCCTTTAAGAATCCATCTTTTCATTATTGAATCTATAGTCTTCTTGAGAGTTGAGAAAGAGATTTAAGTCCTCCTGGGCTGAAGCAAGTCTGGCCTCACACTTGCTGGGTGAGGCTATTGACCATCAGACTATCACACAACAGATCTACAGCACCTCTCTGTGAATTTTGGCTGGTCTGAAGTCCCCAGGAGATTTCAGCACTCATCCACCTACTTCTGAGTGTCAGCAAAGACAGGAGCTCACTCCCCTGTTCTGGTCTGGCAGAATTCTGGGCACATGTACAAAATGCTCAGTAATTTTCTGGAAGACATTTTCTGATGTATGCCATGTATCAACAACATAAAAGCAGTAAAATCCTGTGATTATTCCTGCTCTCTGTGAAACACAAAATTTTGAGTTTTTTAAAGCTGGACCAGTTCTTTGATCTAGTTCACAACATCCTGGCAAACAATTGTGCAAACACACCTTGAAGGAAAGAATGAGAAAGTGCTGTGAATCTAAACAGTGTTTCAATTAAACATTCAATCTCTTGAAAGCATAATGTCATACTTAAAATCCACTCAAATCCTTCTTTGGATCTGACACTCTGTCTTAGATTACTAATCATACCTACTGCATTTTGCATTAACGTGAAATCATTTATAAGTCAGCTTTTATAATGAAATCCAGTACTATGGAGAGATGATCACAATAACAAAAATCTACAAACCAAACAAATCCTCCGTCTTTCTCAGAAGTCAGTCTTCAGTGTAGTGCATCTCACAGCTGAACTTTATGTTGTGTTTCTTCAGGGAATCCTTTTAAGACGTAAGCTTGACAGCATGATCTGATGAGAAATTATGTCTGTTTGTGATTATGTTGGGCCATCAATGGAAAAAATAAAAGCTTTTTGTTAGCTCTCTTGAGTCTCTATTAACTGCAACATACAGAATGCCTCCAGCATCTGAGATGGCTGTTAAAAAGACAGGTTGTTTTTGTGACAGCCAGCTGTTGTGACAATATTCTGTAAAAGCATTCCTTCCAGCTGGCTAGGGATTTGGTGTGAATGCTTTCTGTTTCATGCACTGTGTTCCACGTTTTTATTTGGGGCTTACATATAAAAACTAGTGAGTGTTGTGCTTGTCAGGCAAGTCTGGAGACTTCTGGAAGATTACAGCTTCTCTCCTGCTGGTGCTGTAGAAATGTAAGCCAATCTGCACATGGAGAGCTGCTGGACCTGAGGGGACAGCTCCTGGTAGCCCACCTATTTGATCAAGGGAAGCCAGTTGATGTAATATTTTTGGATTCCAGTAAAGCTTTTGATACTGTCTCTCATAGTATCCTTCTGGACAAAATGTCCAGCATTCAGCAGTTCAACCAGGGAAAGCACCAGATTCTGTACCTGGAACAGGCCAACCCTGGATGTATGGACAGATTGAGGAATGAGAGGCTGGAAAGCAGTGCCACAGAGGGGGACCTGGGGGTCCTGATCGATGGCAAGTTGAACATGAGTCAGCAGTGCCCTGGCAGCCAGGAGGGCCAAGTGTGTCCTGGGGGCATCAGGCACAGCATCACCAGCCGGGCAAGGGAGGGGATTGTCTTGCTCTGCTCTGCACTGGGGCGGACTCACCTTGAGTCCTGGGGGCAGTTTTGGGCACCACAATATAAAAAAGACATTAAACTGTCAGACAGAGTCCAAAGAAGGGCAACCAAGATGGTGAAGGGCCTTGAGGAGAATCCGTATGAGGAATGGCTGAGGTCACTTGGTCTGTTCAACCTGGAGAAGAAGAGACTGAGAGGAGACCTCATTGCAGTTTACAGTTTCCTCATGAGCAAAGAGGAGGGGCAGGAACTGATCTCTTCTCTGTGGTGACCAGTGACAGGACCTGAGGGAATGGGCTGAAGTTGTGTCAGGGAAAGTTTACGTTGGATATTAGAAAAAGGTTCTTCCCCTAAAGAATGGTTGGACACTGGAACAGGCTCCCCAGGGAAGCAGTCACAGCACCAACCTGACAGAGTTCGAGAAGTGGTTGGACAGTGCTCTTGGGCAAATGGTGTGACTCTTGAGGATGGTGCTGTGCAGGGCTGGGAGTTGAGATGATCCCAGTGGGTCCCTTCCAGCTCAGCATATTCTGTGATAACTTTATTCCTGATGCTAGAACCTAGAACTGTTTCTTGCTCTAGTACTGGGTTGGCCCCTATTGGTCTTTGCCAAAATACGGAATGGCCTGTGCCAATCATACTATTACCCAAATCTTGACTAAAAATAACTGAATGTTAACATGCGTTTAATTTTTATCTAGTTCAGGCTTCTCCCATGCTCAAACATGCAAGCTGACCTATTGTATTTAGAAATCCACTGCCACATCTGTCTCTAATTGGATTAACTATATAGACATTATTATACTGTTACTATAATTCATTTTAGTAACTACAGCTCACTATTTTATCTAGTTGGTATTACCTGGACCAGTATTAGTATGTCACAGCTTGCTCTGAGGCAGAGGCAAACCACTAAAGAGGCTGTGTGCAGCTGACCATGTTGGACTTTGCTCCTTCTTCTAATTTTTAAAATCACATGGCTATGACTAGTACTGCTCACAAGGTGTGGGCTGGTAACTGATCCAATTAATTACCAGAATTCTCCAGCTACTGGCTGGCCTCATTATGAGAATCTCTACAGAAGACAGTCAAGTCAGAAGGAAAATTTTATCCATGTATGTGCCAATATACATATACAAGAAGTACAAATGATAAAATTGTGGTATTATGATATATTCTTCTTCCCCAAGGTCTGCATTGCACCTGGTAGGCCCTTCCACGCGCACCAGCAACAGAAGTTGCCTGGGTCCCCATGGAGCTGGGCACCTCTCCCTGCTGACAGGATCCACCAGGCCCTACATCCCGGTGAAAAATCCCCTAAAAGACTGTTTAAAGGTGGAATTAGCAAAACACGATGCTCTACTTCAAGCATAGACACGAGAAAAAGCTCCAAACTCTGCTCCTACATGGTAAGAGACCTGTCCCTCTCTGAACAACTGCTGGAAATGTCCCCTTTTCTGTAACAGAATCGCAGAATCGTTAGGGTTGGAAGGGACCTCTGGAGATCATTCAATCCCCCTGCCAAGACAGGGTTACCTAGAGCAGGTTACACAGGAACACGTCCAGGTGGGTTTTCAGTGTCTGCAGAGAGCGAGACGTCCCTGAGCAGCCTGTTCCAGTGCTCTTGCCACGCTCTGTAGCAGCGCAGCGCTCGCTACAGCTCCCCGTGCAGCTGGCAGGGACGGGGGCGGGCAAGCTCGCTCAGAACCCCTGCAGTGACAGCCAGCGACTGCAAAGGCAGCAGTGCCAAAGGGCTTTCTGGAGCTGTGCAGCCCCAGGGCTTTTCCTGCTCGACACTCTGGAAAGAGGGAAAGCAACGGAGGTCGGCACAGTCAATCGACACTAACGATCTGAAATGGTCCCCTCAACTGAGCTTGGACCAAGAGAGCTGGGAGATCCCAGCAGCGAAAACCTGCTACTTCGTGCTCAGCAGCAAACCCAGTGTCACCCAGCACTTCAGAAAATGACAAGCGCGGACGCTGAACGCTGTCTCGGCTGAAACAATCCGGTTATTATGTCAACTGCCATCCTTAGGCGCGCCAGGCAGCTGGACAGCGCTTCCCGGGCAGTGCGGGAACCGCGCGGGGGGCGGGCGGGCAGCCTCGGCCAGCGGCCCCTTCCACCTCATGCAGGCGCGGGCTGCGAGCAGGAACAGCTCCGCAAGCTCGGGGACCGGCCCCCGGGCTTGCGAGGCGCCCACCCGCCCAGGGCTTCCTTCCTGGCTTCGATCCTAACTTCCTTCCTGCCCCGAGCACACGCCGCCAGCCCTACCGCCCGTCAGCACGACCCCGCACCCCCCGCGAGTGAGCGCGGCGGCGGCGCTCCGTGCGCAGGCGCTCCGGGCCGCGCCTGCCCCGTACCGCGCACGGCGGAGGGGGCGGCCGGGCCCGCCCCCTGCGCCCGCCGGGCCGCGCTCACCGTTGTCCCCGCCCGCCTCCGCCTCCAGCTCCGCCCGGGCGCTGGGAGCGGCGGCAACTTCCCCTCAAGTCCACCCGGTGGCGAGGGGACGATGCGACCCAGCTGAGCGCGGCCCGAGGGGGGCGGGCGCGCCGGGGACGGGCAGCGTCGGCAGCAGCGGCAGCCCCACCGCCCTAGTCTGAGTAGCCAGGCAGTCGCCCGCCTCAGCCCCCTGCCCTCCCCCGGTCGGGGCGGGAGCCCCCGCGGCCGTCCCATGTCCCGCAAGGCCAGCGATAATGTGGAGTACACGCTGCGGAGCCTGAGCAACCTGATGGGCGAGAAGCGGCGGCGGCAGGCGGACGGGTCCGCCGGCTCGGGCGCGGCGGCGGGCGAGCGGAGCCTCATCGCCGCCGAGTCCTGTTCCAGCCTCAACAGCGCGGCGTCGGGCGGAGAGCTGGAGCGGGCGGCACGGCGCCAGTTCCAGCAGGACGAGACCCCTGGCTTCGTCTACGTGGTGTCGGTCTTCTCCGCCCTGGGGGGCTTCCTCTTCGGCTACGACACCGGCGTGGTGTCGGGGGCGCTGCTCCTCCTCAAGAGGGAGCTGAACCTGGACGCCCTCTGGCAGGAGCTGCTCGTCTCCGGCACGGTGGGCGCCGCCGCCCTGTCCGCCCTGGCCGGCGGCGTCCTGAACGGGCTGTGCGGCCGGCGGCCCTGCATCCTTCTGGCCAGCGGCCTCTTCACGGCGGGGTCCGGCGTGCTGGCCGCCGCCCGCGACAAGGAGACGCTGCTGGCGGGACGCGTGGTGGTGGGGCTGGGCATCGGTGAGTGCCGCGCCGCCCCGCTGGGCTCCCTCCTCCGCGGGGACCCGGCTCTTGCCCGGCGCGGTCAGCGCTCCCTCGGGACAGATTTAACCGAGCCGGGAATTACCCGTCCCTGCGCGCCCGCAGCCCCTTGCGGTGAGGCAGAAGGCGAACTGGCCCCGGGATGTGCAAGGCTGGGGAGCTGGCGAGGGGAACTCTTGGCTGAGCGAGGTCCGGGGCGGGGTCCCATGGCCATCGCAGCGCAGTGGGCAAGGGGACGGTGTGTGTGCTTGCCCTCTTCGATTTTATTTACAGGTTGTATAGTCCTGCCCCGTTGCTGGGAGAGTTGTCTGGTTTCTGTACGAGGAGAATGGTCTCGCATCCTTTCTGCAGTTTCATCTTTAGGGTGGTCTGTCGGTGTCGACAGCGCACACCGAAGGCTTTGCATTTGAGGGGGTTTCTGGGAAGTCAGGGGCGAGGAGATCACGCCTGTCTTTCTGAGCTGTAAGTGCCTCTCTGCTGGTTCCCCGCATAGCTTTACTTGGGCACTAGAGGAATGCCTCTGGGACAAAGTGAGGTAGTAGTCTCCCTGGTCTGAATAAGTTAAGGCTTGCTTTGGAAGGCTTTGAATTTCATTAGTGACATCCTGAACCTGAATTGTTGCTCTTTGTTTGCCTTCCTATATGGGTTGCAAGCATGGGTTCTCGTAAAACTTTATAGTTGTCCCAAAGAACTTGTGGTGATGAGGACTGTTTCCTCTAACCTATGAGACTGGTTTCTGTGCCGACTGTATCCTAAATATCCCCCAAATTTTGATTCCTCTTCAGCCTCAGCTGCCATCCTGTCTGGCAGTAATTGAATTATACTCATCATCTAAGATGGACTGTATGAGGTTAATCAGAATCCTTGGACTGTAGTAGGTATAATCTTGCAACCCTTTCTATCTGAAAGCACAAGGACAAATTGAGAACTAAGCTTATTTTCCTTTGTGTAGTAAAGTTATGTTTCTTAGCCATTGGATAATTTTCTGAGTCCTTGGGCTTGTTATAGACACACTTTCTCTGATGCAAATCATGGCCTTATTAAGGAAGAAAAATTAGTGAGTTGTAAATAAGGCCTGTCAGAAATAAAATTGACTCCATCCATGTAGGAGCTCATGCTGGTTTTCCCGTACAACATCATCTTCAGGTTGTAGTTTTCCTACCCCAAGCTAGATGGTTCTTTTAATTTTTTTTTTTAAATGCTACCGCTCTGCATGTTTTTTGTTTAATCAAGACTTCAGACTGCAGAATGTTGATAACATTGGTCATGAAGTTCAGGAGGCAAAACTGAATTTTACTATGAGATCGCATGCATAAAAGGAATTTTGATAGCAATATGTAGTACATATATTTAGTGGTAGATACTAAAAACAGCAAATGTGATGTCTTTTTGTGTTTGTAAAGCTTGCATGTTCCTTGACCATAACTGGTTACACTGACAGCTTCAGAGGGTGTAGAGAAATGAACTGGATGGATGGTTTGCATGACTCCTGTGTGTGTGTTTTGTAGAGAGATACACAGGCATGTTGGAATTGTCTTACAATGGTGCAAATAAATTATATTTGAGTTCTTGGAGAGATATGAGACTTGGGACTTAATATAATCAATATATAAACCACAGAAAACTAGGAGCCCTAGATTTCTTGTGTGCCCTGGGGAAAGTGATCTCTCTTTGGCCTCTGTCCACATCAGGGGCAGAGGTGGTGGTTCTGCTGGGACTCTGGAGAGCTGAAGTAAGAAATGAGAAATGTTCTGAGGATTTTGGAGCACAAAGACACTAATTTATATTTTTAAAATGTGGTGTTTTCTCTTTTTTTTTTTTTTAAGTCACAGATTGCTCTTCTTTATGTGGCGTAGCTTAGGGCCAGAAACAAAGCTTTACCTCACATTGCTGTGGTTGAAGCACGACAAGAGGCTCCAGGAATTGTAGAGTCCAATCCTAAGGTGGTTTATTTTACAAAAGAAAAAAAAAAACCATCGTGGTTCAAGCTGTTCTCATATTGCAAACTGGAATAGTCTCTACGTTAAATCTCCCACCAGAGGGAGCCTGGACAATTTCATCAAGGCATTAGAAATTGGTGGAACCTTTTTCTTCCCTTTCATCTCTTAGAGACTTCTGATTATCATTTTACTGCCCAGAGTGAGCCGGAACTTCCTAATGTTGGTGTAAGAAGTCTACTCACTAATGTGACATTTCAGTGATGGTACGAACTGCTAAAATGTGAGGGTGCAGGGGTGTAGTGTTATGAATGCTCTCCTACCTGAAAAGCAATAAAAACTTAACTATGTGTAGTTTTATACATTTCTTAGGTTTCTTTCCTGTAGCTCTCTGCAAATTGCCTATCAAGAGATCTACTCCAGATATATGTGTTTGCTTGCACTTAGTAGATTAATTGCTGTGTTTTGAGCAGTACTTTGGTGCTGTAAAAGCAGATGTGGTGATGTTTCTTCTGCCCTTGCTGGTGCGGGGTGGATCAATGTTAATTTTGTCTGGCAATGAGAAAGTGGCTATTTTTTCTTGCGACTGTGATTTATAAAGGAATACAGTCAAACTTTCAAGGGTGAAAACCACAGGATAGATGCTGAAATGAGGAGCATCTCTCATTTGTCTGTCTTATCCATTTTTTACCATTTTCCTTAGAGCTGTTTTACAATGGAAAAACTCTCCTTTTTTCTACAGCCATTACACAAAGATATGTCTCTGGAAATAAAGACTTTCTTTCAAGGACAAGCCTAAATCCTCTTTTATTGTAAATGTTGAATAGATTTTTATGGTGGAAACAGTTACGTTCCCTTTCCCTCCCTCCTCCCCTCAGTGTAAATACGAAATATAGGGAATGTGTAAAAAGGGAAAGCATGTTCATCATGAGCTTAGATCATGCTTAGATCTTTTCAGATCTGAATTTCTAAATACATAGTTCATGACAGTTCCAGACTAAAGGGCTTAAGAACAAGGTTATGGCCATTTTTCCCTCCCACCTGCCCATTTCCAAGCAGTTCTGGTATCCCAGACTCTTTAGGAATTTGTCTGAGCCAGATCTCAGGAATGCAACACTTGGACAGATACTCATTACAGCAAATGTGGGCAAAATCCAAGCATTTAGGAAATTGGATTGCATGTGCTTGGTAACACTTTGTATGAGCTTAGCTAGGAAAAAAGTCATTGGTACAAAGGATGTTTGGATCTTTGGCATCTGATAATGGTGCAGCCCTCAGCCTGTTGTCTTGCGTTGGCTGCTGTAGTTTGTGTGCTTGACAGGAAAGCCTGGTCCTTCACTTGGTTCATCTTTGGTCTGTCCCAAAGCCAGAACTGTAGGCCAGAACTGAAACACTAAAAGCAAGAACCAGGCATGACTGGAGAGTTATTTCTGCTGAAAACCTGCTGTCTTGAGGAGGAAGGTGAAGAGTGAGAAGAGTAGTCATGGGGACAAACATAGTAGAGACTAGAAAGGATGATAATAAACAGCCATGTTTGCAAAATCACTTCTTTCTTAGGCTGTAATCAGTCCAATGTCCTAATTTGCCTGAACCCATTGGCCATGATTTGCCAACAGCTCACCTGTCTGTGATGGGAGTAGTTTATCCTTCTGTCATCTGAGGATGCTGAAGGTTTTAAGCCTCCAGCTGATGTAGGTGGGTGTTGGCATGGTGCTTAAGGTAGTGAGCTGCTCAGGTCACTTTTTCAAAAACACTTACATACCACCTGTGGAAGGAAAGCAGTTTGAGCACAGTTTGGGAAGTGACAGCATTAAGCTTGCTCCTCCAAAGTTGATCTCTGTCTTGATGTACAGTCATTAGCTGGATAATTAGATGCTCCCGTCTTGTTTTGCATGCAGAATAAATGGTGTTCAATTAATGATCAGCTTTTCAGGGTTTTGTTTTCTTGCTGAATGTGTGGCTTAGGCATTACTTAATGTACAAACTACCCAAGCTCTCATGAAAGCAGAGCTACTTAGGACTAGAGTATATGCACGTTACTGAGTCTACAGTGCAAACCTACCTGGTTAGGTGCCTTATTTTCTCCTTGACCCCAGTCTTCCGTACATGGGGTATCTTCACAATGTAAGCCTAGTGCTCAGTGCTTGCTTTGTGCTCAAAATGTCTGTAGTATTTTTTTTTAAAGGCTATATTTGAATCTGACATATGTAGTGCTCCTGGTAGCATCTTTTGACTACATATGTAGGTCATTTTCTGAGCAGAGGAAACAAGATTGTACACAGAATTAGGCAGGAGTGAAAAACGCTGGCATATGGTCATGGCTCCCCTGGTGGGATTGGCTTCTACTGACAGTGAGGTTCAATACCAAATGTCAAAAATAACCAAATTTATCCAAAGGACTTGCATCATGTAGTACAAACTCTGTATTACTACTCTGAAGTAGTTAAATAAAGGTCCACCATATCATCTGGGCTACCAGATATGCTGTGGAAATACTAGAAAATAACTGGTATGACGTGTTGCCTATGAAAGATGAGGCTGGGTGTGCTGGGTTTTATATTTTTACTATTACTTTTTTTTTTTTCCTGAATATGACTGAGCTTTTTCAGGTGATGTGTATTTTTATCTTGGAAAACCAGATTAATCATCTCCTCTTCCCTCGGCAACCTGATATGGGAAGCTCTAAAGCTAACGTCTGTTTTTATAACTGAGTGTCCACCAGGTTTTTTTAAAGGAGTTTACACCTTGGTACATTCTGGAGTCACCTTCAACGCCCAAATATGCTGTGCTGCTTCTGATAGATGCTTGTAATTTTCAGATTTTCAGTCCAGAGGTTCACAGCTGTTTTATCCTCTGGAGACAGTGGTTTGTTAGTATAATCTGGCAGTAGGGATGGAGGGGGATGGAGAGACAGATTTCTGGGTTGTTGCAATTGACTCTTGTGCTGTCACTGCCCAGAGATGATTACCCAAGCTTCCAGGATCTAAAGCTACTGACATTACTGTGTGTGCTCAGGATTGGATCTCTGTATCTTAAGAGCTTAATCTGTTCTTTTGCAAAAGCATCTGGAAGGATACAGTAGCTTCTGACTGGAGCTGAAATCTTTCAGAGTACCAGGATGACTTTAAGGTGAAGAGCTGTATCTTTTGAAGTCTGCTAATTTTGTGTGCCTTGGACAGCATACACAGTGCTATGCTCAGTTCACTGTCATGTCAACAAGCACTGACTCTCTTATTGTTTTGTCTGATGGTATAATACAAAAATCAGCAATTTGCACATGAATGTTGTTACCTTATATTTAGTGACCATTTCAGAATAAAGTATTAAGTATGCAGAATTATATCTAAGAGAATTTTTGAATTTTTGAGTCTTTTTAAAGTCAGAAGGGAGGTGTTTTGGCCTTTTTGCTATTGTTTTTATTTAACTTAAAAAAGAAATGAATTCCCATAGTTCATAAAACTTGAAATTTGTTTTCTGTCGTCAAAGCATGGGAATTTTTCTAAAATAATTTTCCCTGTACTTGGTCAAACTGTTCTATCAAAGCACAATTCCTGTCAGATTTTAAGTATCTTTGTTTATTTTGAAAAAAAATAAAAAGCATGCACTTCAGAGGTGACATAAAGCTGAAATTATGAACTCCTTACTCCTGATAAAAAGGCAACTTGAAGGAAGCTTACAGTGTGTTCCTAAGTGCAGAAGTCCTGAAAATTGATGATTTCTTCTCAAGGTGGTTGGACTCAAAGTGAACAACTGTGGCTGTCCTGCATGCTGACACCACAGAGGTATAATGGGCCTGATGGATAGCCTTGTTTGCAAAATTGTGTTATGAGTCTTCATTGGTGGGTTTTCACATCTGACCTGTACAATCAGTGTTTCTGGTGTGAAGTTTGTGAGGAGCCTGGGTCTGCATTGAGCTACTGGAAGCCTGAAGCCAGTGACTGATGAAAATCAGGAGAGCAGAGTTCTACCTTTGGGCTTTTTTTTGGAGTGATTATGCCTGTGAACAGGTATCAAGAGAAGCAGTTGTTAATTTTGTTGTAGAGAACTTGTGTAACACGGCTCTGGATGAGTGTGTAGTCATCTAATTACTTTAGCTAAACTCTCTGTCTTTTGATGCAACTTCAGTGCAAACTCTTCTAAAATATATTTTGTGCATGATAGTTGTAGAAATGAAGGTCTAAAAGCACGCATTCCTGTTCTTTCCATTTCTGATCTTCCTCTGATTTGTTTTCAGATTTAGATAGGTTTCATGAAGGATTTATTCAAAGCAAATGCATGTTCTGAAAGGGGAGTTTTTCATAGGTGGTTTCTTATTTTGGCTGTTTACATACCCAGTCACTGAACTTAGGTTTCTTAGCTCAGACAGTCTGTCCCTTCTTCCTTCACAAGTCCCTTCCAGATGTGCTGCTGACATGGATGAAATGCCACACTGTGACCCCAGAGCCCCGCACACATCTAGCTGGCTGTGGATGGGCCACAACATGCTTTCAGCCATGGGCTGGCCAGTGTGTTCCCACTTTCCCCTATGTTTGGTCTCTTGTTTGGCTAAATAGCAAGGGTGTCTTCCTCTTCTGCAATTGGGGACAGACTACCTTTTGTGTTCCTCCCCTTCAAACAGCCGATTATTGTTTGAGGTCCCCATGTGTGCCCCAGGGATTGCGCCTGGGTTGACTTTCTTTGGAGTTCTGCCATCATTTTGTGTGGCTATGTGCTAGTGAGCTCAGACACTGAAGCAGTTGTGTAAATTAAAATAAAAAAGAGGTGCATGTTTATTGATAAATGCAACTTTTTGCCTTTACCTTGGGCTTGTACTTTAGTTGTCGCTTGGGTTTTTTCCCTCTCCTCTGGAGATGGGTGTTTTAGGTGTGTGTATTCAGGAGCTGTCAACCCAGCTTCTCTGCTGAACTTTTCTTCCACCCCGCTCCTTGATTTTTCCAGTGTAATTCAGCAACGGACCAGGTATCTGGAGAAGGTTTGTCCTCTGTGGCTAATCTGAAAGACTTCTTGATTCCCATTAGAGCTGATTTTTTCCAGGACCACCTGGCACTGACCTTGGGGCTCATCCTTTGTGAGTGTTTTACAGCAACAAGCATAATTTTTTCCTACTCCTGAGTGACAAGACAACTTCAAGGCAAAAAAATTTTCCAGGCAGTGTGGAGAACCCCAGTGATACCTAATGCTTTTAGCACATGGGCTCACAGACACTGCAAGGCTGAACAGTCTTCAGGGAGGCAGTTGCTTCAGACCTCAGTTCTAGAACTTTCTGGTCTCTTTTCAACACTGTGTATTTGGGAAGGTCTGAGTCCCACAGGTCTCATCTCAACTGGTAGCATTGGGGAGCTCTCTAATCTAATGGACAGCCAACCAAGCACATACAGCTAGCTGCGTGCTCAGTTGTCTCTGAGGCAGGAGTGAAGTGGTTGTCAATCTCCAGATGATAGACACAAAACCAGGGGATGCCAGAATTGGTGGAGAACCTGCTATGTAAACAAAAATGTGTATCTAAAATTAGAGCCATCACCCATATTTTCACAGTCTAGACAAAATTAAATAGCTCTAGAAATTTGTACCATTAGTGGAGCCCTTTGGCAAGAGTTTTCAAGCCTTTTTCCAGAAGTGGGAGTTTCTTCAGGCTAACCTGCAGAAACAAAAAGTAACAGCCCTTTTGTTTCCCTTTTCATTTGTTTAGGAGCCTCATGTATGTGGTTTTCTCCGCTGTTTCTTCCCTTCCAAGGGAAGCAAAACCAGTAATTGTGATTTTAATGTGTCTATGCACATAATCACTTTGGAAAAAGATTGTTTTCCAGCAGCTGGAAGTATTAGGTATGTGTTTGTGTTTAGCCACAGCTCTTCTACTTTGCTGCTTTCTCTGGAAATACAGGGGAATGCCTTCTAAGTTGGAAAGAGCAGAAGAACCTGCCTGGGGTTGCACAGGTTGTATTGCCCATACTATGGGGTGTGTGGTCTTGTAAATAGGGAATGTGTTACGGTGAGCGCTGCTCTGAGAAACATCTACTGAATCAACTGCTGGCATGCGCCAATGGAAGAAGGTTTTTAATTTCTGTTTGCTCATAAGAAATTCTCTCCTGTTCCTTCTCCTAACTGTTTGTTCTGTGCTAGAACAACATGGAAACCCTACAAAGACTTAACCAATCTCCCTTTCATGGTAACATTGGATAGTTCTCGAGGTATGTTTTCGTAATTTTAGCACTTCTACTCTTGGTTCACCAGATAAGAACTTTGAACTTAGGCCTACTTGAAGGCACCAATAATTTGAACTTTAAATCCATCTTGAGCTCACCACATCCCTAATAAATGGATGGGTGTCAAAGTTTTGCATTGGGTTGTTTGTTCTTGTCTGATGTCTTCTTTCCTTCAAGTTGACAGTCATAAAAACATGAAGGTGACCTTAGCGTCATTAAATAACTTCATGTTGTTAGGACTGATATGTTGCTGTCAGAGCAGTGCCATCATTCATAAGCCACCAATTACATTTATTCTAATAGAAAAGAGAAGTTAGGTATTGGTAGTATTTGAAAACTATAACAATTATCTTGATTCATGCCGTTCTCTGAGCTGTCTTCTGCAGTTCATCAGAGCTTGCTTTTGCATCTCTCTCATTTCCAACGACGAGAGTTGAGCAGATCTAGAAGTACTCCTCCTTTTTCCTGGTGCAGTACCAGAGCAGAACTGCTGTGCCCAGAGGAGGAAGAAGGGAGAAGAAGCACTAGTGCCATCCTGTTCTCATGCCTTGTGGTGCAGTTTAGCCTCCAAAACAAGACCAGACCAGCTGGTGGAAATGGGCAGCTCCTGTTTGCATCCCTCTGATTTCGTCCCTTAAATTACCATTGATTCTTGTTCAAAGCCTGTAATGGTACTACAATACTTAGGAGTTATCTGTGATTCTGTGGGGTTTTTAACTAATACTATGAAAATTCAAACAATATGACCCATTAGGTTTTACAGCTCTAGTCTTAGAGAAACTTGCAATACTTAACCTGGAGAAAGTAGAGTTGTTGATTTAGTTCACAGAAATGAATAGGCAGTCAGGATTCAATAATTTCTTTAAGGAAGAGTCAGATGACCTTGATGCTGAAGACAACTAACTTCTAAGCATGTTGCAATTTTTTCTCATGCTGTTGTAGCATAGGTTTCACATTCCAGCTGTAAAAATTGTAAACATTCCAGTTGTAAAAATTATGAGGAGTTATGAAATGAAAAAAAGAAGCTACTATCTTAAAGATGCCTGTAGAAATTTGGAAGCAAAACCTCTTTATTGAAACTAATAAATGTACTTAATAAAGTACTTAAAAATTTTTTATAGGAAAAGTGGTAGATAACTAAATAAATTATGATGAAAGCCATGACAAGAAGGCTGGAGCAACTTCAGCAATCTGGAAAGATAACAGAAGCACGGAGCCTACATGAGGTGTTAGAATATTTTTGCTGCCTGTTTGAACATCTAACTGGAGTGCAGTTGGGAACAGGAAGAGCTGGGAACCTAAATTCTTGTATAGCTGATGGAGGATGGTATACCAGAATCCCAAAGTCAGAGGACTCGAGTCAGAGCTAGTACTCCTTTGGAATCTACTTGTTCAACAGATGATAGTAGGAAAGAAATACTCCTTCTTATGGCATTTTTTATGTGTTTAAGGTTCAGGTCAGTGTGCTTTGTTTGCTGTTCCTAGCTGTATGAGGACCTACTCTGCCTGTTGGTTTGAACTTACTTTTCTGCTTGTAGCTGCCTACCTAGGAAGTTTTATTTTTGAGGTTAAGGAGATAAAAATCATAGGGACCTGCCGCTAAGTACTTGCTCTCTGATTTGGCTAGTCAATTTTTTAGGACTGTTAGTTGGAGCTTTGATGGAGAGTGTGGAGAGTCTAACGTATGAGGAAGGCAGTGTGGTAATGGATGAACTAGAGCACCCTGAGCATGGAGGAAGTGGTGGTTAAGTCCAAAGCTGTGTGTACTTTAAGCATGCGCTTCAGCAGATGTTTGCATACAAGTGACCTTTTTTGTTTGTTCACAGGTCCTTGATTATTGGACTGTTGAGGTCAGTAGTAGCTATGTCAGCACAGGAGTGGGGAATCTGCCTGAGGGGAAAGGTAAGTCTGGTTTTATTCACTATGGAGTTCAGCTAACTCTTTTGCCTGGTAGACTCCCTGCTCCTGCATTAATCATAGGTGCTGCTGACCTCACCAGTCCAATTCACATTGGAACGGCTTGGTGCGAATGAAATCAGAAGCCACATGGGCAATTTTAGGATCCTGAAGATAGGGGTGGAAAAGGCTAAATGTTGTACATAGGCATTTATGATGTTTTAGCCCAAAAATTCAATCACTGTGAGAATATTTTAAGCTAGTACTTGGGTCTGGTTTTGTGTTGTATGTTGTGCTTGGGTAGGAGGAGAAATAAAGCACAGATCCTTCCTCTTGTAATGATTGACTGGCATGTTCCTGGAAAAAATCAGTGGTGCATATAGCAGAAACGTGGGCACACATTGAGTAGAGCATTACACAAATAATGTTAACTTCCCTTCTAGTGAGTGGGAATGTACTTTACTAAATTCTTTGACAGTTTGGATGAGAAGATACTATTTATCATAAAATCTAACATTGGGTAGGGCACAATAGTTGTTCGCACCTCTGTGCTCTGTGTGATTTCCCCTGTGCATCTTACTGTCCTGCAGGTTTGGGGCTTCACTCTGCTCCTGACCCCAGTCTGCAGGTATACTAGCCGGGGTACACAAAATATTATGTTCGGCAGCCTGTGTGCTTCTGAAAAAGCTGGAGTTTCATGGCATATTTTTTAGGTCATGCTTTGTTGTTTTACCTTCTGTTGTGTCTCTGATGGCGACTTTAGAATAAGAAGAGATACTGTTTGTGTTTTGGCTTTGATTCTGCCTACTCTATCCCCACCTACTCCTTCCCTTCATTCAAAAGCTGTCTGTTGTATCAGTCTGCAGGCCTCTCCCTGACTCAAAATTAATTGCTTTGCCTGACACCCAAGTACTATCTGGACTGTTAATCATTATCCTCTTAGATGTGGAAAGGATATTTCCTCCTTGCACAGGAGGAAACAGTGCTCCGAGCTTGTTCCACAGGAGTGTGGAGAAGGCTTTTCCTCATAGCTCAGGACCAGCAGTCCTGACTGCTCTGTAATACCAGCTGGATCTTTAGCAAGATCTGGGCAACCTGTTCAGAACAATTGTGTTTAATCTATTCAGAAGCTAATTCTCAGTAATTCACCCTGTAGTGGTGAAACTTCTAAGGCACTGTGTGCATGTTTTCTGGTGTTCCTTATCTAGAATCTTAACATGTTTCTTTTCTGGCTGACTTAGTAGAGTCTCTGCTTATGGTTATATTCTCCCTTGTATCTTTGATCTCTGAGTATGGATTTGTGTGCGTGACTGTTTTAGATGGGTTGCTGAGGCATAAATCTCTATGGCAGTGTGCTGGTTGGATGAGGACAGGCCTGGGCTGCCTGTTAGCCTGCTGTCTCAAGCTTTAGTATTCATTCTGCTTTTATTCCTGGAGACTCGTTCCGGGATACAAGGAGTGAAACTGTGCTTGTGTGATGGGGACTTCTTATGAACTACTTTGCTGCAGTCAAACTAGTCAGTTTTTCAGTTTTTCTAGCTGCAATGGCTTCTTACCCCCAAGTTTCCCCAGGGAATTTAATTTAGACTGGGATGTAGGGAAATCAGAGTCCTTGCACTGGTGCGTTGAAGGAGGAACTGGAAGTGTAAGTGCCGAAGTAGCACTATTTGAACCTCAGTGATTCATCTGCCATACTTGTCTTTCCTGGCCCATGTTGGTGAGAAACAATGTCTGATCCTGGCCTTCTAGACAGCCACATTGGAAGCAGGAAGGAAGCAGACATCTGGAGAATTCCACATGTGCCTCTATACACAGGAAGAATAGAGTAATGAAATAAAATTATATTGCTGGGTGTTTTAATTAGGGTGTTTTAATTTGATTGTATTTTGTGGTGAGAAAAAAGGAGATTGAAGATGGTTATGCAAGAGGATACTGTAAACCAAGTGTACAGATTTTCAGGATTAGTGTGTTTGAAACAGCTTACACAGCTGTGCTCTGGAGCACAGAAGATATGAAGAATGGCTTTGGGGTATGGGGCCATTCTTTCTGCTTCTTTAAATTTTTTTATCAAGTGTGGCTATATAGTTCTTTTCTCAGTCCTTTCTTTTTTGTTAAATTTTTATCAAATAGGGAGGTGTTTCTTGACTTAGATAATATGATTTTGTATGTTTTAACACCTGCACATGGTAACTAGTTTTCATCTATGCTGTGGCAATGAGCAAGAGGAAGAACTTCAAGGGGCCTGACTTGGCACACTCCTAGCAAAATTGATTTCTTTACCTCATGATCTTGATAAACTACAAATTATTACAGTACTTTAGAGGAGGTACAAATCTGTTCATCAGGTAATTGTAGGTTCATATAAAGTTAAGTCTGTAAGATAGATACAGATGTCATACTGACCTACAACTGAAAAGTATAGCTTTAGGCAGATTTTCCAGAGAAGTTTGTAAGACTTTTAAACTGATATTTGAAGATAACACACATAGTATTTATTTGTAAGTGCTTATATTAATCTTCTATGGTATTTTGCTTACAGCAATGCTCTGTTTCTTGCTTGAAGCAAATGATTCAGCTAGTTGTAGTCAAACGTAAAAATGCCTGTGTGCATGCTTCTCAGTCTCACACAAATACGTTCCCAACGTAGCTGAATCATCCGAAGCAATGTATGGTTCTCTTTGGATTTCTATTTGTCCTGCATTATCAGCACTAAAATACATGTATCCCTAAAGCAATAATAAGTTGAGAAGTGTTTGCTTTACTCTGTCTCCTTTTCACAGTTGTTCTGAGTGTTCTTTGGTTTGGATTTCTATTTGTCGTGCATTATCAACCACTAAAATACATGCATCCCTGAAGCAATAATATGCCAAGAAGCGTCCGGTCTGCTGCATTTCACTTTCACTCTTGCTCTGTGAGCTCTGTACTTTGGAAATTTGTCTTGTTACAGGGTCTGTAGCCATTGATTTTCTAAGTCACAGTAAACTTTGCCAGTGCATGTACCAAATGGGGTTGCCTGTTCTACAACCTGGAACCCATTCTGTTTGCTTGTGCACTGTAGAAGCAATTGTAGCAAGAACACTATTGCAAGAAAAAAAATGATTTCATGCTGATACAAAGAGCTACAGACACAAAGCCTCAAACTCGACTTGCCATAACATGAAGTTTTTTGTGTAATGCACAAGCCTGAATTACAGTCTTATGTTAAAATAAGTTAATAAGTTAATACATACATGTGGTTATTTTACTTTGCCACTCACTTGAAATACTGCAATGAGGCTGCTGAGGCATTGGAACAGATTGCCCAGAGAAATTGTGGATCCACCCTGGAAGGGGGTCTGAGTAAGTTGGTCTAGTGGAAGGTGTCCCTGCCCATCTTGTGGCAGGGCAGTTGGAACTAGATAATCTTTAAGGTCTTCTCCCACCCAAACCATTCTATGAATAAGAAAATGTCTCTTGTACTGTTGAAAGCCCTGACCTGCACAACGAATCCCCAAGTGTCTGATACAATCTTTTGCTTAATAAACATAAGACCAATCTGTAATTCTTGGATTGTCACTTTCTGGTATTGGGATCATCAAGTGACTGTGGTGCTTTATGCTTCCATTTTTCTTTCTGTAAGGTGGAACTGATGTTTGCATTTTCAAAAATATTTTTGGACTTATTTAAAAACAAATAGTAATCATTTTTTTCAGTCATAACCTGTTCAACACTGCAATTTCTGTTAAAGAACTTTATAGTCTGATTTTCAATTTCTCAGGTAATTTCTTCTATAGTCAAATCTCTTCTCTGTCCCTCCTTGGTGCATGTTTGGCCTTTAGACGGGCAGTACTGTTGGTGGTACTACTTGGAGAAGTCTGGTCTCAGGACAGCCTGACATTGAGTCTTACTGAAATGCAGGTAAATTATTTGTTACAAATTACACTTAATGGCTATTTAATTTTTAAGTTTATTATTTAATTCCCAAATGACTTTGTAACTGTAGGTAATTCTACTTAACTGGAAGTGCAAACTGATAGATACAGGTATATACAAATTGTCACATACTTGTCATTGAGGAGAAACAGATTGCCAAAAATCTAGCCACCTCTAAAAAGCATTCTAAGATGTATCTCAGTGTAGTAATGTAGACTTAACTTCGAGAATGTAATCTGACATGCTGTATCACTGGCCATGCTTATTCTTCAGTTTCTCCCTATTCTGTGCCTTACAAATATTGACACAAGAGTCATTAAAGGCCTGCCACTAAATGCTTTTGGTAACTCATACCTAAACTTGAGTTTTCTGATATGGTATATTGAAACATTACTCAAAGGGTCTGTACATATTAGCAATTAAAAAGTCCTTTAAACTAAGAAAGGACAACGATAAACTCAGAATGAGCAGGTGAATGTGAACTTGACAGTATTTGAAAGGTAGATCTCAAGATGACATGCGGTAGACAAATAAAGTGCTGAAAGCACACACTGCATTGGAAGCATAGTCCATGGGGAGTTTTTCTAGCTGTTACATTATTGCAGTAGGTTACAAGTATTACGGAAGAGAATTCTGTTATTAAGCAGGTTATCTTTGGTGGAAGGAAGAGTAGCATTCTGCTAGAGTAGTGTCTTCTTCCCACCCTCATTGCCAAAAGTCTGTCATCAACATGTGTGCTTTGCAATGTATTGTAAAATTTTATGGGGAAAACACTGTGGTTTTAGTATTTTCTGACTGCATGCAAGTATAAATAATACTAACTGGGCAGGTAGGAGTGGGTAGTGAGTGACTAATTCAGAGATCCAGTCTCCTATGAGCTGTTTTGTGCTTCATTGCCAGTTCTTGGTGCTTAATTAGAAGCTATCACAACTGGTTCCTTTCCTACTCACAGTTACTTTATTAGTGCTCAGTTTAATGATTCTTTCCCAGTGGGTAATTAATTCTGCTTTCTGATGTTGCTCTCCTGCAATATTGTCAGCTGTCCCTACCTTTTGTTTTGGGAAATGAGAAAGAGGAAGTAGACCAAAAATGTTTTAAAATGTAAATAAAGTAATTTTACTTTTGAGTGAAAATTCAATTATATGTAGCTAGGTTTTACTGTAATTGATGTTTCAATTAAATCTTGCTTTATGAAGACTTTTAATTAAATGTTCAGGTGAAATGTGATATAGGGAAAATGAAGATGGGAAACAATAATTACTTGATAGAGTTTCTTTGGTAAGAGTCCTGTGAGGGTTCAGAGATCCTTCCCTGCTCTGGTCTTACAGTTTTCAGTTATCCTCAAATATGGAAATTTCTTCATAAATTTTTCTCTGTGAAAGTGGAGTAATGCTGTAATCACAGAACTTGCAAAGTTTCTTTTTCAGAGATCCTGGATTTCGTTATTTTTTCTCAGTGGTAGCTTGTGCATGAACCTTTTCACTTAAAGCTGAACCTTAAATGAGAATGTCTTGTCACTTCAAAGGAGAATGTGGCTTCATTTTTAACTGTAAATCTTTCAGTTTTAAGGATGGATTCCACTTCTAAGTGAGAGCAAGTATAAAGGAGTTAAAATTTACTACTCTGTAGTAGCTGTGCCTCAAGTACAAAAAAGCTGGGTCACTTAGAGGCTGGCAGACAGCAAGCTGAAGCAGTGGAATATTTCATTGCCCAGCTTGTTATCTGACAGCTTACACTGATTTATTGCAACTTGTGTAGTGCAAGTCACAGGAAAAGCAGATTTTATCTTAGAGATACTTGCTGTATCTGTGTTAATTGGAATAGGACTGTCAGATATGCTTTTTTAAATTGCAACTCCTAGTTTTTCTTACAATGTCTTGTTTTCACTATTCTCTCACTGGATAGGGGCAGCACAGCAGGCTGACGGATAGGAGAATCAGTGCAGTGCCCTGAGTTGAAGAAAGGCACTTTAGATACCCATCTTTATTTCCTCTTAATCTTTAGGTTATCTAGAGTTACCAAAGTCTCATATCACTTAAAGAGATTTACCAAGAACAATGCAGTGTTTGCCCAGCTCTCTCTATAGGCTGACCTGGAGCTCTGCCTGAATCCTCCCCTGCTAATATGCCTGGAGAATGAAAATAGGGCAGGAAAGAGCTGCTTGCTCTGCAGGGGAACCTCAGGAGTTGTGCTCAATGCTCTGAGTACGGACCTAACAAAGTGCAAAGTAAACGTTGAAGTCAAGCAACTGTTACCAGAATTACATCTGTTGTTTGGAAGATGACTGTCCATCACAATGCAACTGCAAGTTGTCAGAAATTCAAAGTCATGAGAGCAACATTTCCCAGAAAGCTCTTTGGCAGTCCATTTCCCTGACAAGATTTAGCAGTAATTTCTTCCCACCTGCAGCATCCATCTACTCCTGGTTAGCTGAGGCTTCCTCCGCTTTTTGTCCCTTATATGTTGGTAATGGAGTAGTTGATCTGTTCCTTTTTTCCTTTTAGCACTTGACACTATTGTCTTGCCTTTTTTCCCCCTCAAGTGCAGCAGCCTCATTCTTCTCTTGTAGCTTCTTTTTTTTTTGTCAGTATAAGCCACTGGTGGAAGTAAATACACATCAAAATAGTTTAAAGTAACCTTGTGTCCCTTGACAGCTTGAGTATTACACCATGAGTGCTGCATTTGTGATAGTCTAGGAGAGCAGTCACAAGTCATTTCTATGTGTAAACCTGTGTGGCACGAAGAAATTCAGAATTGGCTTATCCCTCTGCTAAGGGCACTCTAATGCAAGATCCTTGTCCTAATAGTTAAAACCCTCTCTGAGACTTAACCATTTTTCTTGAGAGATCTTTACTTGGAATTCCTCCATAGGATGTTCTTCTACTACAGTTGCATTGTGCTGGCACTGAGCAGCTGTTACTGAATTGGTAGCAGGGAAACTCCAGATCATGAGGAGAAGGACTCATGGAAGCTAGATATTTAAGCTGAGGTGCTTCTCATAAAGCAGAGAAGTGTGCTGCACTGGTTGACTTAACCGATGTGCACTGGGAAAGGTTTTACTCACCCTAGTATGCAAAGCGTGCGTGCTACAGAAGGTATCTTGAGGAAGAAGTACTGTACTGATTTCTATGAGCCCCCACCCTCCAATACTGCAAATATTTTCCCATATGGTCAAAAAGATGTTTTATTATCCCTACATGGATCACTTGTGTTTGTAGACACAAGCTTGTTTGTATGTGAATCTGCTAGTGTAGAAAGAAACGGAGCAATTGCCGTGATTCCTATATTCTCATTATAACTGTAGTTATGCTTACATTACTGTCATGAGTGCTACTTGCATTGTGAAGCTATAATTGAAACTTAATTTTTAAAATCAAGCCTTAGGCTGTAAAAGGCTTACAAAGCTTTTGTTTATTTTTTAGAGCAATAGTTATAAAACCATGTAACTGCTACCTGTCTTCCTACGAATCATGCTGTTTTCTGCACAAGTGGATAAATAAATGTAGGAATTCGTATAAAAATATGGTTCTCTGTGTTGATGTTTGCAATGTATTTAGCCATGGCAAGCACAAAATTACTGGGAATATACATTAGACAGATAGTATGTTTTGAATGACTTTCCTGAATAGGGAATGAACTCATTCAATGCTACTTTTTTTGTAAAATGTTAGTTTGTTTCTCTAAAATACTAAGTTTGCAATGAGATTAGTCTTTCTAATTCTTATTTTTCTTTTAATTAGTTGCAAGTGGTAGGTAAGAAAATGCATTCTTCTGCTTATCTTCATCTGAAGCTTCATGTTTGGAGACAGTTGCTAGACTTTTAAGCCGGTGAAACCTAAAGCAGTTTACAGAGGAATTAACCAGTTTCACAGTTTTAAGAGCTGCACTTGTAGAAAGAGGCATTGTTAAAACAATTTAGGTCTTAGTTGAAGAGTATAACTATAGCTTTCAGGTATAACTTGAAGGCATACTTTTGGCTGAGCTGTAGTTCTGCTTTTAAAGCTTGTTCATGTTTGTAGAGATATCACTTCTCTTAGAATTCTTATAAGCTGGGTAAAGCATCACTGTAGTAGAATTAGGGAAAAATGGTATATAAGCAAAAGGGTAAAGTTAGAAAGGAACATTCATTTTCTGTACAGCTTTCAAACCGTTACTCTTGTCCTTTGAAAATAAAATTTCTCTGCACAGGAAATATGTGCTAATCCTTGAAGCATTCAACCGTTGTTCTCAGGTTTTTGATGTGGGATTAGTTTTTTTTAGCAATGTAAAGATTGTCTTCATAATGCTGACTTTCTGGCATGAATGGCTATGCAGATGAGCCCCGATGACTCTTTCTGGGTTATTATAAAACCATACTTCCGTGCTGGGAATTGCAGTTTGCATGGTTAAGTCAGCAGAAAGAGCCAGATTGCCACCTTCAGCCTCTCAGTTACTGCTTGTGGTGACCTGTGCCTCAGCACAAGTCCGTGCCAACCACCAGATCAAAAGCCTCAAATGGCAAATGGGGTAGCTGAGCTGTGGATACACATCCTGATCCCCTGCCTCGCTGAACGAGGAGTAGCCACTCCTTATCTGCGGCTGGGGCTGTGTCAGGACCTGACCACCTTCAACTGCCAGTTCTTCCTAGGTGTGAGCAGCACATACAGTGCAGTCTGCTGATGCTAAAGAATGTCTATGGCAAAGCACTGCTTATCTCAATTACTATTTATTTATACTGAAACCACTCTTGAAGCAGATCAAGTAGTGCTTGACTTACGTGTTGATACAAGCTGTCATAAAGAAAACTGCTGTGTTGTATTCATAATTTTCAAGTGAAAATAAAAAAAAATGCTCTTATTTTCTGAAGTGAGAAGTTTTTGCAATGTGGTAAAAATAGAAGTGTTGAGTAGTATAAACATCTAGGCTGCTTTACTCTTTCACAATGAAAGGTTTGCATCTTACAAGTTACAGATTTTTGCAAACAGTTCTTGACCAAAATTAATTCAGAAACAGAACAAATTAGGACTTTTTACTAGTTGCTTTTGGTAGCTTTTAATCACTCATGGAGTTGATTGTTATTCTAGTATTGCTATAATGATTCAAAAATGCATTTCTTCATGATTTCTTCTATCTTTCTGAAATGAGATCTTGCAGCTATGAGCTACAGGCACAGGTTCCCAATATGACATTCTCAGTGGGATACTCGGGAACTCAGGCAGCTGAGTGGGGTCTGGCTGGGAGTTTCACAGCCTGCATTAATGGGAACAGATGGTAGCCGTAAAGAATGACTGAATATGGGTAACTAATTCCGGGTTGCTGGGAAGTGTAAACTGATGCCTGTAGTGCTAGGTGTGGTTATAGGCTTGGACAGTTGCAAAGACCTTTGCTTCACGTTTTCTGGATAATTTTCTTGATTATTTTGCCTCTGGTTAATTAAATCTCACTCTCTCACTTTGTCAGTCAAGATAAATTTCATCTTAACATGTTTTTTTTTTTTTGGTTGTTATAGCCTAGAATAATCTCAAAATAATTTTGGATAGAAAAAGTTATTTGTTTAAGAGTAGTTTCTTCCCAAAATGTGCTGTTCCATAGATAGTACTAATATTGAGGCTGAGTTAAACAGGACCCCACAGATGAAGTGGTTCTAACACTTAGAATTATAGAATATACTCAGTATATTTTAAATTACTGCCTGTTATTAAAGATTACTGCACTCTTTTTGTAACTGCTAAACTGTTTTCTTTTAATGAAGTGAGCAAACGAAGCTTTATTTTAATAAACTTTTACACTCTAGCCTGTAGGTGGTTCTTGTCTGTCTTCCCTCAGGTGTCATGGCTCACTTTTTTCCATTTCATAACCCACAGTTTCCAGATTAAAAATATTCCTTGACTATAAAGAATTACAGTGTAGGAAAATCAGTACCATGAAAAATAGTCCATCCTTGATTATGCTTTGTTGAATATTCATGTCTCTTTACTGTATGTTACTAGGCTGTTCTTCTGAGATACTGTCCTGGAGGTGCTGCAGAAAGGCCTTAACACTTTAATTATGGGGCAGTTGTATTCTGTACTGGCATGTTAATTTTTTTATGAGCTGGATTCACTTCTGTATCTTTTGAACAAGGGAGAACTTGAAACTTGAAATTACTCTTGTGTAAGGCTAATGCTATCTTCTTGGGGCATTGCCTTTACTATATGACAGTTGTGGTTGTTTCTACTGGATACAATTTGAGGTTTTCTTAAGTGAAGAAGGATTTTGTGGTTTTGATCCGTATAGATAACACACAAAGGTGAAAAAGCCTTCTTGTGGTCAACAGAAAGAATTATTTATCCAGGCTCATGATTGTTCTATAAATCTGAGACAATATCAACTAGTGAGGAGCTTCATTTGCAGTTCTTCAGATTGTGGTCCTTGACTCCTTCACAGTTGGATGCCACACAGTAACATAGGTTTTTGGTTATAGTTACAGTATTGGTCACACTGATTTGGGTTAGTGGCTAGATAGGGACATAAAGGTCTGGAATTACTTAGTCTATTAGATGTTCAACAGTACAGGTTCTTTAGCTGTGATGAACCAGCTCTCTACAATTAAATAAATTAGTGTTAAAATGCCAGACTTTAATGAAGGCTGCTGATGTTGGACCCCCATTCTAGAAGAAATGCACCCAAGTCTGTCCATTACTGTGATTTATGTTCTCATGTGGTTTTAGTGCTGCTGGTTTGTCCCACTGCCCTTGTGCATTTCAGTGCTCTGCTGTAGCCCAGTACAGTTGTGCCACAGCTAAGAAATTGACTTCTACTAATCTGATGTAGGGGAGATACTAAATGGGAAAGTGTGCTGCCAATCATCCTTGAAATAAATTTCAGTAACCAGTTATAAACTGCTGATCATGCCTCTACTAGATATGTGCAGTGGGTGGGAAGCCTAGATATTGGAGGGGACTTGAGCTTTCCCTGATGTTCACACTCAAATACAAGCTGTGCAATGATTATTTTAGCTTTATCTGCTAGGGAAATGGTTAGTGTACTAGAACAGCATTCAAATGCACTGCTTTCTCAAGTATTTCCTATTAGCATGTTTAATAAGGCACTCTGTTATGCCCTTAGGTTGACTGTCATTACTGAAAGCTGAAGTGTTAACTGTAACAGCACAAAAGGACTGTATAAGAGTATAAAAGGGTTTAATTTCTGTTTAGGTTGAGCAATATAATTGTAATACGTTGTGGAGCTGTCTGTAGGCTAGGAGGTGGCTGATTGTTGACAGCTCCTGTTGTGTGTTTGTGAAAGCTAATGATCTTTTAAAATAAGTATCCTTTGCAGTTAAAATGTATCCCTTTGTCAGTGATGAATTTCTTTTCTTTGCAAACTGTTTAAATCGATTCCTCTTTGATGGTAAAGATTATACAGTTATTGTAGAACTTTTCAATTGTTCAGGAAGTTAACCAGCATGTTGCCCCTATCCTCCTGAATTTTACTACTCAGATGTGAGCAATGTTCTAAAATTATCAGTTGGCAAGAAAGCTGGTTTTGTCAGAGTAAAGCAAAAACCTTAAAGTATAATTTTGTGGGAACACAAACTGAAAGAAAATACTTGATGAAAAGTCTCTTTGTCTATATAATCTGACATACTTCTAGGGTCAATCATATTTCCAAGGCACTAAATTTAGATTTCATGTCCCATATCCAAGATGTAGGAAGTTTACCAGATTTCCTGCAAAGTTGCTGGGAGAAAACATTAGCTCAGCTGTAGGTTGGCAAGTTTCCCCTTGTCACCTTTGGAATTTGCTGTTTATGCTCCCCTCGCACCTCCTCAAAAAGCTCACCTTGACTTTGTATTCAAACTTTCTTGTAGCATAGCAACCTCTGCTAATATTTAATTCCTGATTCTCTTTGCCATAAACTTGCTTCTTCATCAGGTTGCCTCCATAAATCCTCTGTCTGTGGAACCACTTGCTGCTTGGAATCCTTACAATTAACACAAACCATTACAGGATGCTTCTAATTAAGTGAATTTTAAAGTTGGTAGCGTTGAAGTTTAACATTTTAATGAAAACTGGCTCTTGCAAGTTCATTCTAAGATACGTGAAATATTTTGCCTTGGTTAAGTACTTCAGTGCAGCTTTATATTTTAGTGTAGGATGTTCTGAAAGGAAATGTTTTAGTTTCTGCCTGTTCATTTGGAGCTCCTAACAACACAAATTTTTGTAATAAGGTGTATATGATCTTTGTTGTTAATAGAGATTAATGGCTGAGTTGGTGTACTCTGAAATAGGATCAGAGATTTCTTTGTGCCTTTTTAATGATTATTTCACATCCTAGTTTTAGTTTCCAGCTGGACAGTGTGGAGTCCCATGGTGGTTCAGGTCACTCCATTGTCATAACTAGCCCTGCCTGTGGGCTGGTACAGTCGTTTGATGTCATCGTGAACTGTTTAAAGGAGATAAGTGGTACAACCCCCTTGAGAAGCAGGTGGATATCCTTCTAGCTGGTTGTATTCCCTGGTTTGCTTGGTTTTCGTGCAAAAGGTCAGCACAAGCTGGGCAGGAGGGACAGAACCATGATACAAAGAGAGACCAGTTCCTGGATGTGCCTCCTTAGCACTTCTAGTTAACCATCAGTCTTCTTTTTTACTAAGCATGAAAGACTGAGTTGCAGAAACCACAAAAGTTCGTCAGGAATCCTATGTTTTTGCTGCTCCTGACGCTGGTTATTGGCTGATGCCAGTGAAAAGACTGACACTTATATTCCTACTACCTTAGAGCTTTTTTATTGTGCTAGGAGTAAAAGTGCACCTCCTTCAGTATCTTCCCTCCAGCTTTTGTTGCTCATCTGTTGTTTTTATAACGCACCTTCTCTCCTATCTGCAGGAGACATGACAGGAGCTGTAGTGGAAGTCCTGATCTGGACAGGGTACATTTCTATCTGTCTGATCTTGCAAAAAGAAGTCTTTAAAATTATTCCATCTCCTTAGCTTTTATGATCAAATGCATTTTATAAATGATAACTTGGATTCCTTTTGTAGTCCTTGTGGTTTCTACTGTAGTCTCATTTCTTAAAATATAATTCTAGTTATCATAGGAACTCTCCTTCATTGACCTTTTTATTTCTATTGTCAGTAGGTTTGTTGACTTCATTTCAGAACTTTTTAATGAATTCTTTATGATGCTTACAGGTTCATACTGGAAATACCTTTCTGGATGATAAAGTGGTTCTAAGATGTCTTTTCACACCTCTGTTCTATTGATTGTCTTAAAATTGAGCTGTGTACAGACTTGTCTCTGCTTTCTAATGGTAAATCTGCAGATTATATTAGGAGCCCTAGTAATTAGTCTCCTAAGTGATTTTAGGAGTGAAAAAACATTTAGTATGATGATTTCAGCCCATTGTGTCATCTGATGCTTCCCGTATAATAATTAGATGCATCTTCTGGTCGAAATTTAGGAACCTTGTATTATGTTTTTTCTAAGCTATATCCTTTAATGAGGACAGAAAGTTCATGCTTTGGTTACTCAAGTGGATAAAGCCTGGACTTGCCTGCTCTCTTTTCTCATATTTCATAGCTGTAGTGCACAGTGTAGAACTTCAGCCTTCTCTGACAGATTTCCAGTTAATTGTTTTCATTTTCTCATGTCTTGTCACTTATCAGCTCTATTAGTTAGGTAGTAATATACTTGCCTGCAGCGAGAATCTTTTATTTGGTGTGAGCAGTTTAGCAGTGATAGCATATTAGAAAATGTCATCTAAGTGTAAATGAAAGTGTTCTCGTATGAAAGATTAAGGAAAGATTCCATTGCAGCTGTATTTGTTTTGCTAGGAAAGCTGTTCTTTGTTTTCAAATTTCTTTAATATCTAGCTATTAAAATAATTACATAACGAATACTGGTTATGTATTTTAGAGGTTTTTATACTTGACTAATACTTAATGCCTTGCTTCTGACTATGCCTTTTCAGAAGAACTTACTCTTCTATGTTCTACTGTGTCTTAAATGGAAATCAGAGGAGGAAAGTCTGGAGAATGTCAATGCATTCTAAGGCAACTAAAAGTAAATGAGTAATGTAAATAACACTAGAGAACCTAAAACATTATTTCTTTAAAGTGATATGATTTTTTCCCTTATTTTGATCTGTTTCAGAATAGCCATTTTTACTCCTGGTGGTTTTTTTTGGGAAAAACTTTGTTTTTGTGTGTGAATGCTTGCTGCATGACAGTCAGATAAACTGGGAAGGCTTTCCTAATTGCCTCCTCCTGTTCCCTGAAACCTCTTGCTGCACTCTTTCAGACTCAGAGTAGCAAAACATATGTTTTGATATTGAAATGATAATTGAAAATATGTGACAAATGTATCTTCCAAATTGAGATTTTTGCTTGAATGTTTTGAACCTGTAGGTTTTGGGACACACAGTAGAGCAAGTAAGGTCTGAATAGAAATCCAGAAAGGCTGTTTTAGACAGCAACTTTGTGAACACATTTCTCAGGGTGAGAAAGCTGGCATGGAAGCTGCAGAATTAGAGTCATTTTGGTTGGAGATCCACGTGTTGAGATGGTCAGGCCTAACTGAGCATGGTTCTGGGCAGCCTGCTCTAGCTGCCCCTGCTTGAACAGCAGTTAGACTAGATCTTCAAATGTTTCTGCCAATCTAAGCAATTTTGTGTGATTTTGAACTAATACTCTAAATCCTTAAGTTTCCCTAAGAAATATTGTGCTATTTATTGCAGGTTTGATAATAAATAATTTCAACTATTGTATTAATGCCGGCTGAATAGCTGGTACCGCTCACTGGCTTGTGACAGGACTGTTGAGCTTCCTTTTCTCCGTTTATTCCTGTAGTCATTAGCTTGTGAGAAGAATGCAGCAGAAACAATATATCTGTTGTCATGATGCCTCTTGTTCAAGACTTTTTACGAACGCGTGTTAACTTTCATACCACCCCTATGTTATGCAACCAGTTTTAGTTTCACCTGTAGGAGGCAAGTGTTGTAGCTGGGGCTACCAGTGATTCTAGCAGCATCTCAGGGCTGATGGTGTGCACTGAACATTAGTGAGAGCTGCTGGTCTGGCCAATGGTGTGGCTCTTTTGGATGCCTGGGAAATATTTTTGGCTGGCATGTTTTGAACAAGATTCCTCTGCAGGTACTGTGTCAAATCAGTCTTCATTAAGAGTTGAAAGGGGGTAAAAGGTATACAGAGCATATACAAAGCATATATTGGTTTTGGTTGTGCACATCTTTCTAACGGCTTTCCATAAAAACCCACACATAGATATTGCCATCTTTACTTCTCAGATTAGCTTCACTACATGATTATGTCAAAGATACGTCTTAACATACAGTCCCAAGGAGCCTATGGGAAGATGGCCACACCACAGTGGGGGAACGAGCATGGGCATTAGAGGTGACATGCCCAAGGCAGAGGGGTGGCTGGGGGAGCAGGAAGGCCCAGCCTCACTAGGCCAGGGCTGCCACAGCTGTAGGGCCCTTCCCCTCTCCTCTGGTGGCATCCGCTGCCTCACATGGGTCCTTGGTGGCTTTTGTTTGCAGCAAGTGGACACACTCCTGTGCTTTCCCGTAAAGGATTTCCTCTTTTATGTGTGCCGTCTCCATCACTTTAATTGTCATTACTTCAAATACTGATGTGAAAGATGGGAGAGAAATACCCCTAATGGTGGGCTGAGTTTGAAAGTTCTCTTCTTTGTCAAGTACACAGAGGACTATTTGAATGATTCTTTCCATGGTGCATTCTGGTTGGCTTTGAAAATTGGTTGAATAAATTTTTAATGCTCTTTTTTTTTTTTCCCCTGACATTTTTATTTGGGTTTTTTATTCTGTGCTGATTGCTCAGTCAGTAGGAGGAGGAGGCACTGGCATGTCCTGGGAGGCTCTGCCAGGAAGTGGGTTATCATGCTGAGAGGCTGCTGTGAGTGTTTACCTCTCGCAACAAAGGATCTTCTCATGCCATTTTATTATTAAACAATCTGTATTCCTTGCTTGAGCTTTTGGAGGCTCCAAGCAGTCCTGTCAGGCAAACCTTGTTGCTAAAGATGATTTTGTGCTCTTAGTTTGGTGAGTCATCTGGGCAGTGGGGCACTGGCCGAAGCCTCTGCCATCCCATGATGAAGCCCTTCTGCTGTGACACAAGCCAGCAACTGTAGCTGTGCTTCAGGAGTCATGTGCATGCTTTTAGGTGACCCCATTTCTTGCTGGGCCTGTGGCACTGGCCCGTGCTGGTGGGGGGCTGTCTGTATGGACCTGGTGGAGCTGCCCCAGGCTGGAAGATATGGTGTCTCTGATGGTGCTTGGCTATGCTCACTGTGCTCAAGTTGTATCTCAGCTGACTTCAGTCAAAATGTGGTTTTGGGTGGCTGCTGCCAATGTACTTCCAGTTATAACTACAAAAGTAATCACTGTTACTTGTCTGTATTGGTTATTGTAAGGAAATAGGGATTTGGGCCACCAAAGCATGTGCTGCACCTCGGTGTGCTCTTTATACGCTGTGGAACTCTGTTTTTACAGTTTGTGTGTGTTCCTTGTGGACATTTCTGTGTTTTGCACAAATGACTCATCGCGTAGTTAGTAGGAAATACTACCAGTGTTAAGACAGAATAAAAAGCAGCTGTGGTTTAGCGTTAGTCCTTGCTTCCTTATGGTGATAGAGTTTTTAGTTTTGAATCATAGAATGTCTTGGGTTGGAAAGAACCTTAAAGATCATGTAGTTCCAATCCCCCTGCATGAGCAGGGATGCCACTCTCTAGATTAGGTTGCTCAGGGCCCAGCCAACCTGTCCTTGAAACAGCACATGGAATATTTTTCAACCAAGTCAAGAAACAATTTGTTCAGTAACAATAATGAAGTTACAGAATAATAATAATGCTTGGCTTTATTTTTATTTTTGGCTGTGGAAACCATGCTAAAGTTTTTTTTAAACAGAATTTTGTGAACACCTGATGTCTTCAGTTAGTTACTTTGACTTTTGTGTGCTTACTTGGACCATAGCTTCTTTTTCTTTCAAAACTATAGTTATATTTATCCTTTTATTTAATCTCAGTGTACATGCAATGTGAATTGAAGGAAGTTATTCTTTGTATCATTGCATCAAACCTTGAAATTCCAATGCAGCTGCTAGCAACCATTTGCTCTGGGTGTGCTTCTAGAGTTTGTCAGTTGCATTTTCTTTGTTTTCGTCCTTTGGAACTCAGAAATCAAATTTGCCCAGCTTATTCCATTTAAATGTGTGTAGATTTTGACTGGAGTAGAGTTAATTTTGTGAACATCAAGTCTAAAGTTTAAATCCAAAATATAGCCCGTACTGGCTGCTATGAAGAATATTAACGCTACTCCAGCTGAAACCAGCACATTCTCCACCCCTTATTCCATCTAGATGCAGTGCGTTCTTATTACCTATGAACCCCCTTCCCATCCTTTGATATAATACACAGATATCATTCCCACAGTCTATGGACCACCCCTGTGAAATGTCTGTGAAGTGTCCATAAATGTCCATTGAGTTCCTTTAGTCCATGACTTTGGGCTCCATCTATTAGGGTGGTCACTCAGGGCAGGAGAGGTGGTGTTTTCTGTGGAGTTACAGGGCACCAAAGCCAGCTCAGTTCAGGTCACTGCTTGTCATGCCCAGCCTTGGTCAGCAACTCAGCCCCACGCAGCCGCTCGCTTGCTCCCTGCTGGTAGGATGGGGGAGGGAATTGGAAGAATAAAAGTGAAAAAACTTGTGGGTTTGGATAAAGATAGTTTAGTAGGTATAGCAAAAGCCACACACACAAGCAAAGCAAAACAAGGAATTCATTCACCACTTCCCACGAGCAGCCAGGTGTTCAGCCATTTGCAGGAGGGCAGGGCTCCATCATGTGTTTTGGCTACTGGGGAAGACAAACTCCACAACTCTGAATGTCCCCCCTTTCCTCCTTTTTCCCCCAGCTCTATATGCTGAGCATGTAGTCTGGAATATCCCTTGGATCAGCTGGGGTCAGCTGTCCTGGCTGTGTCCCCTCACAACTTGTGTACCCCCAGCTTCCTCGGTGGTGGAGTGGGGTGAGAGGCAGAACAGGCCGCGACTCTGTGTAAGGAACAAAGAAAACATCCCTGAATCATTAACACTGTTTCTATCACAAATCTAAAACATAGCTCTATACTAGCTACTCTGAAGAAAATTAGCTGTCTCAGCCAAACCCAGCACAAAATAGTATTTTTTGATGAAAAAGTGGTGTAGTATCTCTTTCGATTTTATAACTGTAACTGAATTTATTCTTGTAGGTGTAGCATCTATGACTGTGCCAGTGTACATCGCAGAAGTGGCTCCACCGCACTTACGAGGCAGATTAGTCACCATTAACAGTCTCTTCATCACTGGAGGGCAGTTTTTCGCGAGTGTTGTCGATGGAATCTTCAGCTACCTCGCAAAGGATGGATGGAGGTTTGTGAGCCTTCCTTGCTAAGAGCAAGCTGGCGTAGTCGTGATTTGGTTGACAGCTATTATAATTCGTGTTGGTAAAACAGAATTTACGTCGAAAGTGGTAAAACTGTGTACTAAAATGGAACTTCAATAATTAAATCTTGCCAAAATAGATCCATACTGCTTTCACTTAAGCTTAATATTCACAGTATGTGCAGGTTTTTTTAACTTAATTAAACTTTAACATGGAAGAGCAATAATTATGCATCACAAGCTTGAATGATTGTCATGATGTTTATGAAGCTAGCTTGCCTTTTGCGTTTAGAATAATCACATGCTGATTTTTCAAAAGGCAAATTTCCAGTAAGTAATATGCTGTATGTGCAAAATAGGGATGATTTTGAATATTCTTAATCTGAGCAGTGGTAATCTATCAGAACTGAAGGATATTATAGCATAAATTCATAGTTACAAGTTTGTTATAGAATAATAAAAATCTATTTTCTGGGCAGCACAAACCCAGTTCTCTCAGCCTCTTCTTTTATGTCACATGCTCCAGTTGTACAACATCTTAGTGATCCATTGTTATTCCTAGTTTGCAGCTTTCTCTTATATTCATAGCCTCAGTCTTCCAAGTGCAGCACGGTGTGTTGAGTAGTGAAGAGCAGTTGTTTCTGCAGCCTGCTGGCACGTGCTGGGTGACTTTTGCTAAGGCAGTAATGCTGTGTTTTATGTATGTGCCAAGCACGGCTCTGCTGGATTGAGTTGGAACGAAACGAAGTCAAAACTTTCTGTGAAGAAACAGGCTGTCACCTCAGTGATGAGGTATCCAAGTATTCTCAGCTGCAGTGCTGGAGCTGTTAACTGGGGTTGGTGTACTGTCTTCAGCTAGTTTATTGCAACCTGAGGCTGAGCAGGGAAGAGTACAGATGGTCTGTCACCTGGAAGGAGTGGCCAGCAAACGCGGAGAGAAATCACAAATGTTTACTCCTGAGTCATTACATATAAGAAGGAACATTACAGCAGTTACTGTATCTCTTACTGACTGAGTGGCTAAGCACTGGAGTGCTGCAACAAACAATAAGGAACTTTAACTTTCCTTGGCTCTGCTTGTTCTTGGAAATGCTTTATATTAAATTAAAAATAAACCAAAGAAAACAAATATTTAATGTGTCCCTTATGTCAGGTTAGCTTTATAAACCCTGCTAATGCCATCTTAATAGTATTGCAGCAGTTTGTCAGAGAAGGAGAAATGTTACAGCAGACTTATTAAATTTCATGCGGGATTTTTTCAGGTCTGCAAGACATCTGGCTTCAAACGCAAAGTCTTGTAATCTGTATAGGAAAGAACTGTATTAGATTTCTGAAAGCTGGCTCACTGCATGAAATGTCTAAAATTGCCTGCTTTTACTCTAAATTGATTATATCAAAATGGCTTGCTCCAAAAAGTACAACTCTAGAACTTGCAATGGATGTTCTCTCTCAATTAAACATTTTCTTTCTGGCCTCTTCCTTTTACTCAGCTTTGACCAGAATTTTGTAGATTGGAAACTAACTTTAGTGAGGGAGCACTGTCTGTACGTTTCTTTCTTATCTGACCTATGATAAACAATCCAATACAGTCTAACTGGTAGCTTTAACAGGCTGGGTCAAGCTTTCAGGAGCCTTGATTGATTTTGCCTCCTAAGATGATTGCAGGCACCCAGCTGCTTAGTTCTGGAGGCTCTGCTGCATTTAAGTGACTCAAGGGCTTTGGAGGAGCAGAAATTTAAGTAATAGGTGTCTGAAGGACTAAATCTGCTAGCTTAGATGCCTTAAAACATACTTTTGCATGCACTTTGACAGTATACAGCAGTTATTTTTAATCTCTATGAGTTTGTTTTACTCTTCATTTGAAATAGAAAAGGCTTTCTAAATTCCACTCCAATGAAGATATCGAATCTACAATTTGGTGAGCTTCAATGGTCTATGTATTTTGTATACAGCTACCAAAATGTTTGTGGAGAAGGAAAAGCGTAGGAAGAGATGAGGCCGTTAATGAATGAGAGCATTAGTGAATAAGGAATTAGAACTTTAGTGAATTAGTGACATTGCTAGATATGTTGACCAAAAATGGCTCAACTAATAAGCCTTCCACAAATGTTGTGGTTTGAATTTGTTTTTTTTTGTATGCTTTTCTAACTAATGACGAGCTATATAATTTTTAAGGTGTTACCAAAAAAAAAAAGAGGGCTGATCACTGAGCTTTTTCTAGAGCAAGATTTGCTTGTATCACCTTTGGAAATTTTGTCTGGTTTTAAAAAGAACTTGAGGGCTCAGCTTGGGGGTGGGAAGACTTGTGTGCATGCACATTGTCCGGAGATGGCCATCCTCTTGGCATTGCCTTTTGGGTATTCTTTTTACCGTTCTCTAGTATTCTGCCTGTTGTACTGCCCACGTTTTTCTTTGTTGAATCCACAAATGCCTCTAAGAAAGTATTTTTCCATTTTTACTGAAAATGCATTTGGACTTGAGAAATACATTTGGTTCATTACCCTGATGTAAGGTTTTCAATAGTGGTTGTTCTCTCCTTCCTACTCAATTAGCAATCTCATGCATGCTTTATAAAAAGGTCTAGGTGAGAGACTGCGGAATCACCTGTGAAAGCATGCATCCTGGGGTATGGAGAGAGGAGCTAGAGGAGAGATTAGCAAATCTCCTTAATCTCCTGACTGATGTCAAGGTGTGAATCTGTTTATGAGTACAGGCTACCTCAGTATTCAGAGGTACTGGTTTCTGGAGGTGTTTTAATGGTTTTATCCACTGATGTGAAACCCATGATAACAGCAATAATGTACAGGTGACACCAGCACTGTTTAGAGTCTTTAATGAAAGTGAAAAGAGTCTTCGTGAAGTGTAAATGGGAAAAGGTCATATTTAAAAAGCAGAACAGAATTATACATTGTCCTGCAATTCTTTTTATCTTTTTTTTTTGTTTTATTGAAGAAATATAAAAATGTGATGTGTATAGACCAGAGCCACTCATAAAAATTGGTGGTGTGCTTGTCTTCCACAGCCTTTTCCCCCACTCTGGATGGAGCAAATAACCCTTCCTGGGTGTTGCCACAGGTGTCAGTGCTGATCTTTGGAAGCATAAATGTGCTTTTACCAATGGTAATTCTCTGTTGAGTAGAGAACTAGTCTTAAGGCTGTAAAAAGGTACCCTTGGGCATCTAAAATGCACTTTTGATTTAAAACCTAACACTGCATCTGACTGAAGATTTAAAAGCAGACTCTCTAAACGATCTGGTGTAAATTGCTGTGCTGGTGAAATGAACTTTTTGCAGTGTTTCTGCTTATAGTCAGAAATTTTCAAAAGTAAAACTGGCCCATGTGTCTGTGTATGTATTCTACTGACTAAATAATGCATTTTTCTCTGGCTATTTTTTTGTTTGTTTTTAATATGTCAATGAAACAATTAGCAGGATTTCAATCTCATTTTTACATCAACAGTACCCAGTTTTCTCCATGCATTAGCTTTCTCTTTCTGTTGATTATTGTCACTGAAGGGTTTATCAGTTTCCAAACTAATAGAATATTTCAGGATTTTTATTTAGTCTAACTTAGTGTCCTCAGGGCCAGTGGCAGTAGAGTCAGTGGTGGCAGAATAGTCAACATGTCCTTGAGATTTCCTGGAAATGAAGGAAATGGTCATGTTTTCCAAAATACCTGCAGAATATGATTCTTTCCCCCTTAACTTAGAGTGAGAAAGAATACAAGGAGTGGAAGATTTCATCTGTAAATACAGTTTGAGTACCTGTAACTGAATCTTCTCATGGTGTGCTTTTATAGGCAAATGTTAGATATTTATCTATTTGCTTATTTATTTCCAGGTACATGCTGGGCCTGTCGGCTGTACCAGCAGTTATACAGTTTCTTGGGTTCCTGTTTCTTCCCGAAAGTCCCCGCTGGCTCATTCAGAAAGGCCAGACTCAGAGAGCACGGAGAATTCTGTCTCAAATGCGTGGCAACCAAGCGATTGATGAGGAGTACGACAGTATCAAAAACAACATTGAAGAAGAAGAAAAAGAAGTTGGAGCAGGTATGCTGAATACTTGTTGGCCACTCTGTCTGTCAGTGAGGAGATAAAAATCTGAAGAAATATTGAAGCTGTAGCCTGTGGGAACTTGATGTTTTGCTTTTTCTTGTCTGTTTTGCTCTTTGAAGTATTTCATGTACAGGTAGCTTTAAAAATGAATATACTTCTATGATCCTGCACTTTTAAATTAGGTTCTGATTTCTTAAGTGAGGGAAAAGTAGAGTTGTGTAGGATTCTAAGTTTATACCACCTACACTTATGTGAGAATTGATTTCAGAAAATTGATCAGTTTAAGAATGCACATTTCCAAGAGTGGAAATAATAAAATAAAGTTTGGTTTCTTTCATCAGTGGAAAAGGCCAAACAGACGCCAGGGAGGTCAGAAGGCATTGTACATGCCTCAATTATCCAGAGGCCCCTTCCCAGCAAACTGCATTCTAGACAAGAAGCCTTTGGAAAGATGTACAAAACTAGGCCTGTAATACAGAGATTTTTTCTGTAAAAGCAGCTTCTGAAAGTCCTTTTGATCTGCCCTCAAGAGAATAAGGCACCTAAATCAAATCCTTTTTTCGCTCTTTTGAATCTTTATGCCATGTTTGCTCAAAACTTTGTGTTCATGTGTATACTTATAAAATAAGATTATCATTCGATTGACTTTCTGTACTCTGCATATTTTTTCTTTGCTTTCTGCTGGAAGTGTAAACCTGGGAATGTCAAGTAAGACTCTTAAGTAAGAGTTACAATTGATAGGAAAATACTGTAACTTCTCAGAGTTGGTGGAAAGAAAAATGGATTTTACTTTACATCTGTGTAAATTGAGATTCAGCATCTTATAATACCTATTCTCACTGCCTCATTGAGTTTGCCTTTGAACCTTACAATAAATAATTATGTCTCTGGAGAAAGTTATTTGACATGTAGTTGAAGGATTTTCTAAACATTCATCACTAGTGTAAAGCAGGGCTGGGTTTTTTTCCTCACATTATGTTTTTGAGGCTTTGGATACTTTTTCTTCCCAGTTCTTTGGGGTTGGGAAATGAAGTTCATTGAAGCTAATTTGTTAAAAAGATGAAGTGGATATTCATAGAGCAGCTTGGGCTTAAGAGTTCTATACTGAGGGTCTTCATTATAATTAGGGATTGGGCTATTCAGTTCTGTGGAAAACCACTTAATGTCTAGTATTAAAGTTTAACGCTTTATAGAAATAAAAGGAACAGGCATTTGGCCTACTCAGTCCCTTGTTTTCCACCACTGGGCTATAGGGTATGACCTTGCTTGTTGCTCTTAAATCTTTTTTCATTATGCTTTTCCACAATTATGAATCAAATGTGGTGTTGTAGGTGCAATAGGACTCACTCCATTGTTAAATCAGTCCTCTATACATTTGTAACTTGGACTGGGACACTAATTACGAGACTGCTGTCAGGGATATGCAGGTCTCTTGGTTTCCCCCACACACTTCCCCAAAAACTTACTATGTTCCTGGAGTTTAGTTAAATCAAGCAGATTCCTAGGAGAAAGCTTGGTTACAGAGAATCAGTGTTTTCCTCTCGGGTAATCTATAGCTTCAGAATTGTCATTCTGACATTTATGACACAAGGGCATAAAAATATGAGGGTAGTTACAAGTATATGCTGTCCCATTTGTTATAAATGCTTAGCAGACAGGCATTAGACAGCTATGGTCACTTGATTTTGATTATAATTGTACTTCATCTCATTTAACTCAAGATCTTAATTGTTATAAAGAGGTATGTTGGGTGTCAGCATCAAGACATACGTTGCTTTTGTTACCTTTCTATGACTTACAGGTGGTATTTACAGGTGGTGTTAAATTGTAATTGCTTTCATTTCTTGAGAAGTTGTCTGGATCCCCAGTATTGATTGAATTTTGCTTGTGTAGTGCAAAAGCAACTTTCTGTTCATGGCTTCATTGGCAGGTTTTCAGGTATTCACAACTTAAACTTGTGCTTCTGCAAAGACTTTGCATTTTTTTTTTGCTATGGGTATATTAGTTGTGGGGTTTTTTTGTTTGGGGTTTTTTATATATACGACTGTAGAACTTTTTAAATTAATTTCTCCTATTTGTGGCAGACAGTGTTTTAAAATGCTGGTTAATAACAATGACAAATGACTGTAATTCCTATCAGACATTTTCAACCTCATTCCAGTTTCATAAAAAACTTTAATAAACCTAAACTGACAGTGTGTATACATGACATTCAAGGAAAGATAACTTTGCAGATTGAAAATCATCTGGCTTACTTTTTGGTAGAAGTGCCTTTTCCTTTCCTGTCATTTTATTTATTGAAAAAGGACAGATGCTCTTTTTCATTCACTGATACACAAGCATCTTTGCCAGTTCCTTAGGGCATCACTTTCTAAGTGAAGGTAAGGCTGTGTTTGACTCCTCCTCTGCAAGAGTAACACAATGAAGCCATAACATATTCTCCAGTCCCAAACTAAAAAACTGTAATGATTTTTGTAACTGTTTCATCAGCTCTTCTCATCACGGAAGAATGAATCATAGGGAAACTTCATCTGTATTGTTTAAGCTACTTTAAAGTTTGGTTTTAATATGTGTCATAAAACTAAAGAGAACTTAATTGCATTTTTCACATGGTGATCAAGCAGCTTCTGTCTTCAAAATGACAAAAATGCCTTCAGCAATAAACTTCTGCTTCAGAAGTCTTCTGTACTGTTATGGGATACCTGTTAAGTGTATGATTCACATTTCTGTGTCCTTTCCAATACATTCAATCAAATCAGTGCTGCTGATACTGCTTAGCAGCTTATATTTTAGCATTTTGAGATTGGCATCAGGAAATAATGTATCTTTTTGACAATACTTTCCTCATGACTGGTTATGCAAATGACCTTTTTTCTGGCAGTCATGGATACTGCTTTTGCGTGCTCTGTTCTGTACTTGCAGTATGACTTCTGGTGCTGTAACCTTGCATTTTGAGAAGTGGAGGGGAGGGCATTGCATTCTGCAGTAACATTGCAAGACAAGTCAAATCCTGGTCAAGTCCAGCTAGTCATCATCTGTTAACATCATCCAGCTCTCACATGCTGTAGTGCAAAATCAGGCTGTTGATAGGAAAATTGGAATGAGGAAGATTTTAGAAACAGTGTTCCCCAAGAGTTGTGCAAAGAGTAGTTTATAGCTGCAGAGTAGTCTTCCCCTTCAAATATGCTGTGGATCTCAGATTCCCCAGAGCTTAGCTTAAGTTCTGAATCTTCATAGAGAAAAGGGATAGAGTGGTCAGAAGGGGTTTGCAGTTGAGAGAAGGATTGAAGACATTGCTGGGAGGGCATTCTGGCACAACTCATCCTAGCAAAACAAGTCTGACTCACACTGCTGCTGAATTGTAGTTTTTAGTACAGTTAAGGCAGAAGTTCTGTACTGCACCTTAGGTAAAAATAGGCAATCAAATCATAGCAATGCAGGAAAGTGCTGGCACAGGGGCTTAATCACAGAATCATAGAATCATGGAATTGTTAGAGCTGAAAAGGACCTTAAAGATCATCTAATTCCAATCCCCCTGCCAAGGGCAGGAAACCTTCTGCTACACCAGGTTACTCAGGGCCTCATCCAGCCTGATCTTGAACACTTTCAGGGATGGGGAATTCAAAACCTCTCTGGGCAACTTGATCCAGTGCCTCATGACCTTCACAGTAAAGAATTTCCTCTTAATATCTAATCTAAACTTATATGCCTTCATCTTAGGACCATTCCCCCCGTCCTGTCCCTACGTGCCCCTGTAAAAAATCCCTCTCTAGCCTTTTTGTAAGCCCCCTCTGCATACTGGAAGGCTGCTCTTAGAGCTCTCTGGAGCCTTCTCCAGGCTGAACATCCCCAACTCGCTCAGTCTGTGTTTGTAGGAGAAGTGCACCAGCTGTGTGATCAACTTACTGACCCTTCTCTGGATTCATTCCAGGTCTGCATCTGTCTTGTGCTGGGGGCCCCAGAGGTGGATGCAGTACTCCAGCGGGGGTCTCATGAGAGCAGAGTAGAGGGGGAGAATCACCTCCCATGACCTGCTGGTCACATCTCTTTGATACAGCACAAGATGTGGTTGGCTTTCTGGGCTGCCAGCACACACTGTTGGTTCATGTCCAGCTTTTTGTCCACCAGCACCTTCAGGTCCTTATCTGCAGGGCTGCTTTCAATCCGTTCTCCACCCTGTATTTGTGCTTGAGATTGCCGTGACCCGGCTGTAGCACCTTGCACTTGGCCTTGTTGAACTTTGTGAGGTTCTCACACACTCATTTCTCAAGCCTGTCAGGATCTCTCTGGATGGTATCTCCTCCCCCGAGCCTGTCAGCTGCACCACACAGCTTGGTGTTGTTGGCAAACTTGCTGAGGGTGCACTTGATCCCACTGTCCATCTTGCTGACAAAGGTGTCACCATACTGACCCCTGAGCATTGTCACTCGTCACTTCTCACCACTTGGACATTGAGCTGTTGACTGCAAGTCTTCGAGTGTGACCATCCAGCCAATTTTTTATCCGCTGAGTGGTCCATCCATCAAATCCATATCTCTCCAGTTTTGGGACAAGGATGTCACGCAGGACAATGTCAAATGCTTTACACAAGTCTAGATGGTTGATATCTGTTGCCCTTCCCTTACCCACCACTGCTGTAACCCCATCATAGAAGGCCACCAAATTTGTCAGGCCATGGATATAGACGAAGTAGCTTGTGCTCCTAAACAAATTAAAGTGTGGTATTTGTAATGTTAGTTCTGGAGCAAGCACTTGGGAGTGAATTTAATGTAGTTTGTGCATAAAAATAAAGCTGTCTAGCACACCTTTTGTAAAAGTTTTACTGGCTACTCATTTCTGACTGGAAAGAAATCATTGTAGCATCCAATGGAGACATTTAAAATAGATTGTTAATTTTCCATATGCCTGACAGTACTACAATGTTCAATGCAGGTTGGAGAAAAGCATCATTTTGTACTGTCTTTCTGGGTGAAAAGTGTCTGCCAACTGCATGGCTTTTCCTCACACTCCTCTGTGTAGCTGTACTCAGGACATGCCAGGATGCATAGATGGTATTTCACACAAAATCAGAAGTGATGTGTTTGGTACTAACTTAGCATCTTGATAAAATGAATGTCATTTGCATTAAGACTAGACATTTATTTTTGTGTAGATGAAGGATGTGTAACTATGAATCGTAATTAGGAGAGCAGTGTAATCTGCCCCAGCCCTATTTATCCCACATTTCTCTAACCTGTGAATTAGGGTTGACATTCTTGACCTTATCTGTTATGCATGTGGACCTTTGCCTTTTGTTATCTGTTGTTATCCATGTACATGTGTTAGTCTGATCATGAAGATGTCTTCTTTGCACATGTTATGTGTATTAATTTTGCCATGTAAAACTGCTGGGTCTCAGTGGTACATGGAACTGCGCTGCTTCTGTGAAATTCAGTTAGACATTTATAAAATTGATCATTACAATGTAATATTGTTTAACCTTCCATTCCGTGTCTGTACCAGAATGTTATGTGGTGGGCACTGCTTCTAGGTTAGACATTTTCCTGTTTTCATTATTTTAATGCACTTTTTTGTGATAGCCAAGTTTTTTTGTGACACCAAGAAAGATGCCACTCTTTCAGTCTTGTAGGCTTGACTCACTTAACTTTTTTTGCTGTATTTCTTATTGCATGAGTGAGTCAGTCTCCTTTTTAATGTTTTGTATTTCCCTGTTGGAGATAAATGTGTTATGACAGAAAGGTAAAATCACCTCATTGCTATTAGGTTTCAGCTTGCAATTTTATCCATTTAACTGAGAGTTAAAATATGACATTATCAGGCAGGAGATCTGGACCCTCAGTCTTTCCTGGTTCCAGTATTTCTAGTTCTTGTACCTTTCCTTCTTAAATAATATTTTAACTTGTTAGTATTCCTGGCTATAGCTTTGGCTGAAACCATTTGATACGCATTTTTCTAGGGAGATACTTAGAAGCTTGCAGTGTTTTCATTCTTAATCATAATTCTCTCCTTGATTCTGGGAGTCCTTTTTATCCCAAGGCCATTGCCTGACATGCTTGATGTTGAAAAAGAGATAGTCGTGCTTATTACTATTGGATATCAGCTGGAATCTTGTTTAATGAAATGTGGTAATACTGTAATGCTCTGGTAGGACTGTGCAGATCTCTGAATAATTCTACTTCCAGGCACTAAAGTCTTTATTTGAAGTTAATTCTTCTTTTATGATAATCAGTGGCTTTTGTTATCTGTAACCATGAAATTAGATGGAAGACTTTGGGACAAAAGGAACAAAGGATTTCGGTTAAAGATTTGTTGAAGAAGTCCCCAAATACAATATGGGTGGTAGTCATGTCAGCCTGAAATTCTTGCTTCTGGCAAACCAAATGTCAGGGTCAGTTCCAAGTGGGTTTTGCCATTAGGTTTTGTGGGACACTTGGCTGATGCAAGAGGTACCTGAAAGGAATGTCTTAGTTTCGTTCTTGTACTTTAACCATTTTTTGTATAGAAGTGTCACTTTGTTCCCTTAAGAACATAAATTCTTTCTGTATATGTCTCCATTGGAATTTGTTTTGAGTTGAACCCATAAATAAAAACACTCCTGGATAATTAAAATTCATACAATGCAGGCAAATAAAACGTGGAGACATTTGATCTTGACAAAGTATGCTAACTACATTTAGTGTACAATCAGATAACAAGAAAAAAGTTTCTACAGAACTTGGCAAGGAGTATTGAAAGTATGAATTACTGTATGAAACAATTAATAGAGAGAGATAAGATTATTGGTTCTCTTTCATCCTTAAAGTCTTTTAAAAGGCTAACTTATTCTTGCAGCTATGACCTTTGAGACATATAATTTTTAAAAAACTGGTTTTTGCCTTGTCCAGAAATACAACTGCTATATTTTAAAAATAATACGTTGTTTCTGGTATCTTAGAGCTCTGCTTATACTTCAAGAATCCTGCTGTTAGCGTATTTACCTGGCAGGGTGTTTCAAGTTGGTCTTGCTTCAGTGGTTTATAACCAAAACCAATCCCTTAATCTTTCACCTCGGTTTTCAGTGTACTGACATAAAGTGAATGTTTATCTGGAAATGGTGGTTAATGGCCAGTCTGAAGATCACAGATCAGTTGTGTGTTTTGGAACAAGCTCTGCTTTGCCTGAATTCCAGACAGATTTCATGTATGGTAGTCTTAAAGGGCAGGAAAAGTGAAACTTGGTAAAACTTCCGCTAGGTATAAGGAAGCACTGAAAGGCAGGATGCTTTGGTTTAGTTTTGTTTCTTTGCCCCACTTTATATCCACCATGAAATTTCTGGAAGTACACTTAGCTTTTTATTGACAGTGTTAATAAACATTTTATTAGTTCACAGCTTCTGCCGCCTACAGAATATTCAAACTACAAGTCTGGAAAATAAAATTAAAAATATTTCATCTCTTATCAGTTCAACAATAGAATTGAGCATAATGAATTTGCTTTAAGCCAAGTGACATTCACAGATTGAACCCAAATTTGCTTATGTTTGCATAGTTCAGAACTGCTGCTCTTCTGAGGTTTCTTGTGGGGCTCCATGTCTGGAAACAGTATTGGAATGCATCACTGAACATTCAGCTGCTCCCCATGCTTTGTTTAGGAACAGGTATCTGTTTTGTGAAAAAAATATGTTTCAGAGTGAAAAAATGTTGGAAGAATAAGACTACTAATTAAACATCCTTTTGTGAGAGAAGGTGGTTCTTCTAAATCAAAAACTGTCTAAAGAAGAGGCTGTGAATAAGGATGGTGTGTTTTGTTTCAGTCATGTCTAAGGGAATAGGAATTTGTAACTTGTGCTAGAAAAACAAATCCCTATGCTTCCTCCTCCTGCCCCCTCCACAATTTAAAATGGAATAGTTTATTTTTCTTTCCTAATATGAGCAGCCAAAATTAGACATTTTTGGCTGGCTCTCAGGTATTATAAATATCTCTGTTTCAAGTTTATTGTCTGTTAGGGATAGCTACAGAAATTCATTTTTATAAAAAAGTATCTGTTGCTTTTAACACAAAACCTACTTGTTTTTAGACTTAAACAAGTTATTCCAACTGACTTGACCTAGGTGAGTTCCTAGAAGCTAATGGCTTCTGGCACTAATTTCCATGTCTTCTCAGAGCTCAGTTCAGTGCTGGAAAGTGATACGCTAAGCACATTTCTTGGATTTTCTAGAAGCAGTGCTTAGTTGTATGACTTGGCCTGTTATTAAAAGTCTTCTATATAATAGCATAAGCTTTAAACAACATTTGTTACATTTACAATAGTTCCTTCTCAGTCAGGGGAAAACCCCAAAAATAGTGTGGCGCATGATGAGATTTTGGAAAAACTGGACAAAAATATTCCTACAAAAGTGAACTTGCAGGGCTTGAGGGGAATGTTCTTGGTCAACCAAAAGAAAAATTGATGTGTATAACATGAGTAATAGTAAAAGAAACAGATAAAATTAAAAACTGTCAGTGTGCTGGAGGGCAGGTTGAGTGTGAACTGGGGTGCCAGCAGTGTGGTAGCTTGGTTGTGTTAGAGATGGGAAACATGGTTTTGGATTTCCTGTGTACTGTTGTGGGAGGGGTGGGCACACACTGCCTTCACAGCACATTCGTGCTTTGGGACTTGGTTTTTTTCTGACGTGATTACACTGATGTACTTGTTTCTCATCTGAAATTGTAGATCTACTTTTTCTATTTATGTGTATCTTTCTTAAGGAGTAATAAAATTACGGTGCCTCTAGAGCTGCTAATGGTATTCAAGAGCTCAGTTAATTAGAAAAGGAGGAAAAAAAAAAGGCCTAGTTCTTCATCATTTCTCTGCTGAATCCAGCATCTGCACTGAATACACAATTCTAAGTTGAATGCTCCCACTTGAGCCTCCCTGTTTACATGCAACAGGGACTCAGACAAAATATACAGTGATGTGTGAAAACGTTAATGTGTATAGGGGGAAACTTTTTTATAGAGTGCTGAGGAATATTTTTAACACTTTGCTAAGCTTAGTAATACGGTTCTTTGAGTTAGCTCTTAGAGCAGGTTCTGTGGCAAAAGTGGGAGATAATCTTGCAGCTTCTTTGCTCTCAGACCTTATGAAGATGAGTAGAAGCTCTAAAATGGATTTAGGGTTTTTAATAATAATATTTATATGTAAATGCTGCAGGCAGGTAGCTGGGCAGTCTTTATCTATTGGTCCCACTTTAGCCTTTTCAGTATAATCATTAAAATTTAAAAAAGATTTTTTTTTATTTTATTTTTTTTTAAGGTAATGTTGTTATGCAGTGTTGTATGACCCACATCAGTGCAGAGCTGATTCTTCCTCTGCAGCCTTTCATGTGACAGGCTTTGCACAAGGGCAGGACTTGGTCTGCCTAGCAGATGTTAATGATTCTGCAACAGCAGTGGTTTTGCTTTGATTCAGTAAACAGGTGAGTACCGTGTTTATACAGCCTGTTTAAATTGAAGTATTTTGTTAATAGGAAGAAACCATTAGAGAGAGAGAAGAGTTATAAACAGTGTTTGCACTTACTCCTTTTACATAAGGCCGTGTTCTTCTCCTGCAATATAATGAAGCTTTGTTCTTTCTGGAGACCTTCACCAAGGTATTGTCTGCCTGATTTTTGCCCATCCTCACCTTTTCTCTTGTCTTTTAAAATAACAGCATTGGGTGTTTTTTTCTCTCTCTCTCCTGCTTTCCAGACACTTTGTTCTTCTAGTGAACCTGAAGGGTTTGATTCAGAATAAGCAGCTGTCCTTGCGCACTGCCTGATAGTTAATATAAAGTATTCATGCACTGAACATTGCAGTAAATCTTGTCAGGCAATGTGACATCTACCATAATTGGCCTGCTGCCATATGTGGATTGTGTTTTGTTTGACTGCAGATGGGTTTGGGAAAAAACCAAACAAAAGCTTTAATGTAGTTTGTTGCTGGGTATGTTGCTGCTGTGATTTCCCAACTACCCATTCTCCTTTACACAAATATTCTTGAGCTTTCCCTATGTTAAGAAAGCAAGTGATTGGGATTTCTTCCTTTGCAAAAAAAAAGAAAAATGGTATGGTACTTCCATGTTGGCTATTTGACTAGAATATGTATTTAGGCCTAGTGCTTTCATCTAGGAGATCAGAAAGAGATTCATTCTTTACATTGATTCTGTTTGACTGCAGTTTTTACAAATGGTGAACTGGTTCAGAATTGTGTTTTATTCTTAATGTTTCAGACAAGAAAAAGTTAGGATTCTGCTTTCCTTTTTGGTCGTGTGTTGCTTGTTTGGAGTTTTTTTTAGCAGAATCCCCTAAGCCATTGTGATGCTCAACAACTCTGTAGTAGTGTGCTGTCCTTGCTATTGAGCCAAATCCTTAGGAAAGAGCTTTCACTTTGTGTTATTTCACTCCAGAACAGGAAGGGTGAGCACAACCTCTTCCTTTTATCATCTGAATGAATGTGTCTAGGGGCTTACTCTTTTTTTGGAGTATTTCTGTAAGTGAAGTATTTTCTAGCAATCTTTTACACTATTTTGTACTCTAAAATACCACAAGTCTCCTGGAAAGTGTCCATCTAGATTAGAGGGGGTTTATATGGTTGAAGCATGTGTGTGTGTGCACAAGATAACTACTGCTGCATGAATAATTCACAATGAATAATTTTTCTAGTAATTTAGACTTTCTTCTTGCCATTTTTACTATGAACTCTTCAGAAATTGTGGATTTTACTAATAATTAATAGTATTTCAATCATGTTCTAGAAATACCTGCACCAATAGAGCTCTGATTAGGTCAGTTAACAATTGAGAAAACAATTAAGGAAAATTTTGAAAGAATGAGTAAGACCGGTCCATCTCCACCCCTGTTTTCAGGTTTTCCTTTTCCTGAAAAAAACCCAAACCAACTTCCCCGCAACAAGAAACCCACCCCTACCATCAACAATTCCTTCACTAAAAACCATTGGTTGTTTTTTACCACTTTTCTTTTCCCCCTTAGGAAACCACTGTTCTGTTAAATGTCTTTTTCCTATGAGGAGAAGATCACTCCACTGTTCCTGAAGTGGTCAGTTTGTGTATGTTTTTCTTTCCTTTGAATAGTTAGAACAATCAGAGATAAATATTGTGTTTATGGATACTGGTGGTTTTGAACATTTTTGTTGTGATTCTGCACATACTTGAGTATTTCTGTTTAAGAAGAAATAATGTTTTCTAAGCCAGTATAATTTAATGTCTATGGATAGTCAAATATTTACCGGAAGTCATAAGGAAAATGTTGTTATCTAGTCAAAGTAAGTTATCTACAGTGCAGCTGTGGTGATTTATGCATGAAAAAATAAATTTTTTTTTCCAATATTGTGAGTTGTATTTAGAACTGTTCTGTAACTTAATGTTGGGGGAACTTGAAAATTTTTTTCCTTTTCCCTGCCATACCTAGTGAGTATTCAGTTCCTCCCTTGGAGAGTGGACTTGAGGCCAAAATTTAGCATTGGTAAACCTTACATGCTGTTATTTTTCCCCGCTTCTGTTGCAAGGAGCCGGTAGAATTGCTAAGAAATTGCTGAGAGCTCAAGTTGCTGTCTTGCATGTAATAGTTTAAATATGTTCAGTTGAACATGCTGCATGTTTATTCTGCCTTTCCTAGTGAAATGACGAGTTTTCCCATTACTTTTATTGTAGTGGGTTACAAAACAATCATCTCTGCTGTAACACATATTAGCCTTGTTCTTCTGTTGGTGGGTTTGCAGAGGTGGGGCTGGTGGGAACCCGCTGCTGGTCGTGGGGTGTCTGTGTGCCCAAACCCATGTGAACTGGGGGCTGTGAGGACTTCAGGAACTTCTTTGCCTTGTAGAACAGCACTTTAGTACTTTACAGAAATAGTTTAGATCTTTCTTTTGGTATTAAAACTGCATGAATATATTTGGTTTTTTATTAGCACCAAACATCTTTAATTTTTTGTGTGCATTCTCCTTGGTGTCAGTGGCTTTAAAGAGAACAGAAATACCATTTTCTTCTATGTGTTTTGACTTGTTTCCCATCTCTTATTGAACACAGAAAGGTTTAATTACGATTATTTAGTAAAATGGTGCATGACTGCACTAAACATTGCATTACTATTGAAGTAAAAGTCAGCAAAAATATGCTTAAAATTGGATTGATTTAAGAACATAAACAATTTTAAAGTAATTCTGTCCTTCTGAGTTTACGTAGAGTAGATTGAAGTAATTTGTTTTTATTTTAATATAAATGTTCTATAACTATCTTATCTAACACAAACCATACGTGATTTTTCATAGTAGCTGAGGTGGATGCAGCTCGTGTTAAAAGTATGCAAGTATGGATGTGTAAATGAATAAATTATGTCTTCTGTAGTGTATGATATAGAAAGTAGACGATTGAGCCAGAAGTCTTCCTTTTTAGTTAAAGCAAACATGTGTTTCTATGGCAATAAAGGCAAATGTAAAATGTAGGTGGTTCTGACTGTTGCTAGTCTAAAAGAAAGGTGGCAGTTGCAGAATAGTACATTTCACAGCCAAAAAAAATCCAAGATTTTTATTAAAGAAAAATACATCTATATTGCCCCATACTTAATTTTTAAAATTTTTGAATTGTAAGCTCTTTTTAATATATTTTCCCCCTCCTTTAATTTCTCCTTTTTTCCACTGTGCATAGCAAAGACATATATATAAAATCTGCATATATGTAAATCTTTTATCAAGTAGATTTTATTAAGTAGATTTAAATGGTGATATTTATTCCCTTTGCATCTTTCATAATTTGTTGAGACTTTAAATTTTCAATGCTTGTGAAGTGATGATTATTTTTAGTAGTACTCAAGAGACAAGAGTCATGAGAGTCTTTTATCAGAAGATAAATCAGAGCAGTATTTACCAAAGAACACCAGATTGGTAGGGTGGGTAGGGGTTAACAGGTTGCAAATAAATACGGTAGGACATAATGAGAAGTGTTTATCCTACTCTCATTAGAGTTCAGGATAACAATGGAGACACCATTTCATTCTAGATTAGATTGTTCAGAGCTTCACATCCATTGAAGCACATTCTTAGAAGAACAATCCGTTATAGAATACCAAAATACCACCTATTCATGAGTGAGTCGCCTCAAATTAATTATCCTGCCCTATCTGTCATACTTATATCATTCAAGCTGTTTGGTTTTTTTGATCTCCAAATCTTCCCCAAATCCGTAAGCTAGACTACAGAGGACTCAAGATTCAATATTTTTGGAATTTTGTCTTTTTAAGAAAGGAATGTGGGCAGCCTAACTCATATATTATATGGGTTTGAGTGCTCCAGTTCCCTTCCAGCAGGAAGAATCAAGACCTAAGGAAAGGGCTTTGGATGTCTAAGTTGCCAGGAGCCAAAGAGGCTGTTGGTTTTGAATACTTTATCAGGGAAAACCATACAGTTTTATATTATATAAATCTGTGAATAAGTGCACCAGATTATGGTTGATGAAAAATTTTGTAAGCCTAGAAATAATGTATGTACTCCAAGGCTGCATCATGATAATATGTTGACACGCAGTATTAGATGTAAATCCTGGTAGTGTAATCCAGCAGCATTACAAAGGAGATAGAATTTATTATTTTGTTATTTAGTTATTTTGAGGCAAGTTGTTTGTATTTTACAAATTTGAGATGTTATTGCGCAGTTTAGCGTTCTCTTCTGATCCAGGAAACATTCCCTACTGTCTGCAGCCAGGTCTGCTGTGCTGTGAGAGCCTGGCTCAAAATACAAAATATCATCTGGTCTATATAGCTGTGTCTTTGACAACTCCTCCCAAATGCGGCTGATGGAGGCCAAGATACTCTCTGTTCAGGTGCAGGCAGATCCATTAAAAATATGAATTCTGAAAAACCTTCATGGGTCTTTGATGGATGTAGATGCATTTTACTAGACTGCAATTTATAATGGGTATGTTAAGAGATGCCACATCACAAAAATATTTTGAAATAAGGTCTTCTAATATGCTTTGATTTTATATTTTTTTTTCCTAACGGCTGAAACTGATTTTCAAATTCAACTGAGAGGGTTTTTTTAAATATAGATTTAATAAACTTGCACTCTTCTACCCTGATGATAAACTTAGATTCTTTTCTTCCCTAACTTCACAGTATAGAAAAATTAACCTGCAAAACCTGTATATAACTTTTCCCTACATGTATTTTGGAACCTAATGAATCTGAAGAGAAGTGTTCAGTTTTAGCTCAGCAGTTTCAAAGCAGATTTCTTTTATCATGACTTGCATAATTTCAAAAGTCTTCTTTTCCTCCTCTGGTTCTTCTTAAATATATTAATTTTATTTGGTGATAAAACTTTTCCTCTACATTCTTAATGTTTTTGCAAATATGAATATAATTTTATGCTGAAATCAGTATTAGAACCAATTTTTGCTTATGTTTTGTAATAACGATATTGAGACATTAGTGTTATATTAGACAAAATTTGTGAGTTCTAATTGTAAGATATAACAATAGATAACTACTCATCAATTTTGTGTAAAACCTTTATATCATACGAAAAAGTGTAATATTTTGTTGCCATGGTGATAAGCACATTAGTTTTTTTCAAGTTTTTTTGTAGCAGCTTATAATAGTTGAAGTAGCGGCAAAGGGAACAGTGTTATCTACAATTGAGTTTCATTGAGAATATAAGCCTTGAATGACATATGAACTCTTTTTATTATAGAAGGTGCCTTTAGGGCCTGAATTGTAGTAATGCATTATAGCTAAACTTTACCGTTACAATAAACGTGGATTTGACATTTAAATTTGTTCAGGAAGGTTTTAAATTTATTTGTTCAGTTGGGAGAAAAAACTTGCAAGTGGTTTACTTAAAAGATTTAATTACATGAAGTACAGACTTTGTTTTTCTTTAGGGTGTGTCTGTGTGGGTTTTTTTCAGTGATTCATTCTTCTGTGTAGTCAGGGCAGAGAATGTTTGGTGTAGCCTGTAAGGGCTGTGTATATTTTCCTATGTTATATTTCTTAGTAACAATGTGTAAGAACATCTATTACTACAGTAACTGAACCACTACTGTGATAATACATCAGCAAAGTTTTTGTGTTCGGTAAAGTAGCCTGTAATTGAGAGCTACTGGTGAGCCTTAAAACAAGAAGATTTTGCCCTTTCTTCTCTTTTTAAAAAAAGCATTTCGTGTTGAACTCTAAAAATTGCACTGTGATGGTGAACTGTTGGGAAGCACAGCATGGAACCAAACTCCTTAATATCTCAAGCAAAGCACTTTCTCCTATTTTCTTCCACTGGAAGTGTTTTGGACACGGGGTGTATAAAATGGGCTGGAAATAAAGGGTTCAGTTCCTCTTATAACTCTTCCACTGGGTACTGGATAGCCTATAGGTACTAGTTCTTCCCCGGCTTTATTGGTGAGACATCAAGATCAGCTTGCTGTTTTACAGGATAAATAGTTGAGGTGGTATGATCTAATTTCTGGTAGAATTGAGAATAGACTCAAGGTATCAAGTCCTCTGACGTCAGCATATTTCTGAGACATGATATAGTTCACATACTGCAGGTGTCGCCTATGAAATGTGCCTACACCGTTTATTATTCACTGTTACATGGCATCTTCTAGTGGCAATAAATGTGCTGCTAGATGACTGTTCTTTTCTCATTTGCTACCAATGATGTAGAGACTCAAGTGACTGCAGGCAGATAGTTTTACATTTGGCTTTTTTTAATTAACAAAATGCATATGTTGGTAGCATCAAAAGAGCAGTAACGTTAGAAGGACACGCAGAAGTGAAGAGAAGCATTTACATTTTTATGGAAATAAAATCATTAAATTGTCTGTAATTCTGCTCATATGTTTGCTTCTGTGGCCCCGTTAGCTGTGTCTTGATTCAGCAGGAGTCAACAGCTAATGTCTAGGAAAGAGTACAACTTGAGCATGTATGATATTTTACCTAAGCAAATATCATAGAAGATATATGTATATATCCTAGTTTCTGGTGATTTTAGATTTATTATCCATGAAACTCTCCGGTCACATGTACACTTCTAGTACATTCATGAGCATTTAAGTCCTAGCCGTAGATTAACACCAGTATGGAATGTAAGTGTTTAATTCTGTGACTTTTTTTTTTTTATTCTGAGGTTTTTTTTCATCTTTTCAGGTGTTCTTATGCATTTATTCTGGTTGGGTTTTTTTAGGCTAATAACTATGTTTTCCAACAGTTGACAATAACTAATTCGGGTTTTTTAAACAGATTTTTTTGTAGGATTTGTCCCCTGTTAACGTAGTTCTTCAGTCTGTTTCAGAAAAAGTATTTCTTGTTTTGCAATATGATTAGGAAATGCCTCTATATAAGAATTATGCATCTCTTGATTTCTGAATGACTTTCTTTTCAAAATCCTTAATGCAGTGAAGTTCTACTAACCCCACTTTACAGAGAGGGAACTGACAAGGACCTAGCACCAAAGGGAGTTTCTAAGGGTTGCCTGAAGCTTATGACGGGATTCCCACAAATAACCCTGACAATACTAAACCATCCTCAAACTTTTAAGCTGAAGTACATGAGCATACTATGTGCACTTTGAGGGGAGGGCAGTGGGTGTGTGCCAGCCGTGGGTGGAAGCTCTTCAGAAGCTCTAAGTGTGGATGTTGGCAAAGCTGGCTTCATACTGACACTTCTGTCAAATGTACCCAAGTGGGTGCTGCTAAACTAAGCAGTGTTCAGGCTGTTATTCCATGGTTCTTGAACAGAGTCTCAATTCATTTGAGGTGACATTCTCTTGTACATCTTTGTTTGGAGGCTAGTTTGGGTAATCTCTGTGCAGGTGAAACTGTAACTGATTGTCTCAGTGTTGTGTTGGAACCTAGGTGCCTGTGGGGAGGATTTCTCTGTGGTCTGTAGGTCTCACACAAGTCTGAAACAACCAGATGGTGTGGGACAGAGGCTGTCTCAGACATCTGGCCCAGTTGGCTTTACTGTTGCATGTGAAGCTGGTGCTTGACATGTGCTCTTTCTCAAGCTTAGGGTGCTGTAATGCTTTTCTCAAGTGTTTTAGAAACCCAGCACCATCAGTGGAGCCTGTTCCTGTGCTCTCTGTGTGTCAGCTGAGCTGCCATGCACAGACACAATAACACTCTTACAGTCTCTTTAAAAATTAGTACTAAACAACACAAAGAAAAAAACTTAAACAATTGCCAAAAATTGCATTAGATAGCTAACTAGGTCAATGCATCCCTGAAGACAAATGCAGACAAACACTTGCATTACATCTTGACTGGTTCCAAGGTGAAATGTAATTTGTATAAAAGACTTTCTAGTCAAAACAGGAGTTACAAATTAATCCCTGATGTGTGTTTGAAGTACAGACCTCCTGAATGATGAGCTCTAGGGATTGCTCTTTGCCCTATCACTTTTAGTTGGTTCATATTTTCTTCATTTCTTTAACCTATTTTTATTACTTCTTGAGACCTGCCATTGGCTTTTGATTTCTTTAATTCTTATGATACTTTGTCAGAATAGGTATTGCTTGTTTCTTCTACTGGTTCAGTAACAATGACTAATGAATTGGTATCTGCAAGGAATGCTTAGGAAAAATTGAACTGAGACTTGCTACTCGCCAACTGCAGGTTTGGCTGTACCTTAGGGAAATCAGAGCTCCAAATTTTGCCCACGCTTACTTTTGGTCTGTATCTGTCATGTCAGCCTACCATAAATGAATTTTCTTTTCTTTTATAGCTTGTTTACTAGGGATGTCACATCCAGAAGGGTACAGAGTCTTGTGCATTAGTCATTGGGAACAATGTTCTAAACTTTGCCCCCGTGTTAGCACGAAGTAGTGATCACCTCTGTGTTTAGGCTGGTTGTTTGATGCTTTCTATAATGGCATTATGCCATCAGGTAACATTTTCAGTAAAACAGTTTCCATTTAGTGGAGTGCACCATTTCTGTATGAGTGATGTGGTGGTGCATCTCAACAATATCCTACCCTGAGTTAATGTACTTCCCAAAGGATCAGTCTGGGCACGTTGCACATGCTATGACAGTGTTGTCATAATGGAAGAAAAAACTTGGGCTTGTAGAAGCCACATCTGAAGTTTCCCTAATAACTCTGAGAGTCTCAGTAATCACTAAATATGAACAACCAGGCTCTGAAAAAGAGCAGGGAGAAGGGAAGTGCTTCTCACATGTTAGAAGTATAGTTTTAATGGCCCTGTTTTTCTTTGCCCCTCACAAAGTTAATTTATTTAATGAATCTTTCTGTTCAAACCTTTTTTGGGCTATCCATGTCCAGAAAGACTTATTACTTCTGGGGCAAGCAAAACCATCAGATGCTCTTCTTTGGTATATCTAGGAGGGATGGCTGAAATGTTAATTCTGAGTACATATTTGTATACATTTAAAGGTAAAATTTACTTGTCTTCAGTTCTGGAAAATTAATGTGTCTACAAGGAAAATGCTTTAAAATATAGTATATGGATTTTTTCCCACTTATATATATAAAATATGAAGTGCACTTCAAGAAGTAACTGAATTATTTGTATTGTTCATTCTGAAGTCTTGCATTTATGCAGTTTACTTTTTTCTTTGATGCCAAACCGCTGGGATCACAGTGATGCTCTTTGAGAAAGCAAGAACAAGCAAAAAAGAAATAAACATTTGTGCTCCTCTTATTAACTGAAAATGTATTGTCATGCTGTAATTAGTTTTGATTTTCTGCTCTTTAGTGTTTGCATGTCTTTGAGACTTGCCTTCCAGCATATACCAAATGTGAACAGTCAAAATTCACTGAGTGACAGATTAATGTGTTTATTACTATCTTAAGTATTTCTTTCCATCCTTGTAAAATAAAGGAAGATGTTGGAGATGCAGATGTTAGATCTGTATCACAGTGATTGAGACTGGAATAACTTGTTTTGTTTTTAGTGTAAAGACTTTTCTTGTTTAAAGTTGTACAGTGCATTTGTAGAAAATTTGTAATCTATACAATCTTTGCAGTTGGTCCTTGTAGTGTAATGTCACAGGGAGTTAGTGTCATTGATGAACTTTGAGATTATAAAGCAAATACCTGGACTTTTGGAGGAGTTCAGTATAAGTAGAGTGTAGTGTTAGGAAGGGTGTTGAGAGACCTGGTTTACATGTTGAAATTGGGTACGAAATGCTGAGTCAGGGGATTGTTCTCCTACAGCAGTATGTGTTAGAAGATCTTCTTTGTCTGAAGAGTTAGGATGGTTCAGTGTCACCTTGTACAAATGCAAGGGCATGCTGGCAGTCTGAAGTGGTTACTCAAGTGTCGATGACTCTTTTCTAGACAGAACTATACGTTTTTATTATTGTTATGTGTTATTGGCCACTTTTGAGAGCTTCTGTCTACCTGAGGCCTGGGAAGATGCGTGTCACGTAGGTGACATTTGTGATGATTGTCTTTGTCCACTGAGAATAGAAAATCCTCCCGTTTTAAATCAATGTCATTGCAATACCATCTATAAGACATGAATGGTGAAGTGAAACACTGCTCTTTCAATCACAGAATCAAGTTGCTGTCCTTCACTGAGGAAGTTCGCTTGTTTAAAATCTGAATTCTTTTACTGTAGCACAGGGGGATGACATTACCTCAATTTCTTCTAACTGTATGTTCACAGGTTAGATTACAGAGTGAATTATCTTGAAGAATCAGTGTAAAAAAAATACTCAGACTCTCTTCTTACAATAAATAGCATCATGTATCACATCTTTGGAGGCTTGCACTTCATCCATAAAATACTGTGGTATCTGTGGTGGATACTGGGGGAACACGTGAGTGAGGCGTATGGCAGAGGGTTGTTGGGTGGTTTTGAGGTAAACACTTGCCTTGGCAGTGGCATAGGATGGCACTGTCACTGCAGGCCATCTGTAGAAAGCACAGAGGAAAGAGCAGTCGCCTGACTCAGCTGCAAAGCTTCCAGGTGCCCGAGCCAGATTTACCCTTCTGTGTCCTTTTCCAGTAAGGGCAACATGTGCTGATATCCTTTGCTGGTATGTGGGTGGGATTATGCCTCTGGATCATACCTCTCCCACAAGCTGCTGCCTCCCCAGATCCTTTTGTAGAGGCTATTGTTGTTTTTATGAATTTTAGGTGTTTCTTGCTGATAGGAATGTTGCTGGATCCCACAGATTTCCTGTGTCTCCCATTGTCCATTGTGGGTGGTGACTTATAGCCTAAGCCTCAGTATTTTTCATGGGAAACTTGTGTGCTTTTCTTTAATCATAAGTCATATTGGACTACTTCCATTTTCACATGTTATTTTAAACATGTAGAATTTTTTGTGTTGTGTTTTTGCAAAATGCTCCATTAAGTCACAGGGGTTTCACTGTCACCTGTGTCACCTTGTCTGCCAGCTGCTGCACCCAATACAGAGTGACCTAAGCTGCTGCTGGATGCTGCTACATCTGGTCTAGAAGTGAAAGAGCCAGCATGTCATCTTCAAAGGTCTGCAATGCACCTGGAAGCAGCAGCTGTAAATGCCCTGATATACTTTGAGTCAATGTGGGAGAATCAGTTTTACTTTTGTGGCACAAGTAAACACTTTCTCATAATCCCTCTGATGTGACAGCAGCAAATAATTTTCCTCAAAAATACCTCTTGAAAGCACAAGTTTCTGCTTTGTTTTGTCCCAGTTCAGTCCTGGTTCTTGCTCAGCTACTTCAGTAGTTTTGTGGGATTTTCTTGATGCTGCAAAGGATGGTTTGCAATATGGAAAAACTTAAAAGAATGCCATCTTCAGTCAGTTGTTGTCAATTGAGGCCATCATTATCTAAAGCCAGTAGAGAATCCCCTTTCCTGTGGTGTTTCTAAACACTGCCTGGTGAGGGAAGCATGAGACACAGGAACTGACGCCTCATGAGCTGCTGTGAAATGGCCGGTGGTCTGCGGGGTGCAGCTGGGAAGGGAGAGGTGAGCTGGAATGCAGCTGGGATCCTGTAGGGGACAGCAAGGATGGGATGCCTGCCTTGAGACTCGCATTTAGTCAGAATGTGTATGCAGGTCTGACAGAAGAAAATCTGTTGTCGTCAGTGAGAAGGAGAAAGTAGAATAATTTGTATTTGATGTGAAGGCTTGTATCTGAAACAATTACATTTAAATGTACTAAAACAGTGGTCTTCCCTGAAGCTGGGGCTATCAAGACACATTACAGTAACACTGATATGCTAATCTCTTCAGTGTTCACATTGCTGTTGGCTTTCTACAATAATGTGTACCTAAATGTGTTCCACTGGAAAAGATTTTTTCTTTCAATTGAAAGCATACTTTTGGTTTCCAAAATCTTTCAGTAGCAACATGGTAAACACTTCTTTAAACTGATTTTAAAAAGTAAAAGCTAATCTGTTCAACCTTGCCACACCTCTTCTGAGGGATCTATACTAAAATTGTAAACTATTTTTCCCTAGCTGGATGCTGGTTGTCCCTGAAAATCAAGGATGAAATAAGAGGGCATATAACATAACCAGCTCTCAGAACTTGCCTTTATTTTTTCTGCTGTTGCTCCCCCAACCCCCATATTTTCTATCACTATTTACTAGGCTTGTTTAAAAAGATGTACAGCCCTAGTAGGGGGAATAGGACCTTATGATTCTTTCGTGAAAAAAAATTATTCTGCAGAAAAAAATATTCTTCTGTTTCTTGTCAAAAGCTATCAACAGTAATGGTGGAGGATGTGAGGTGGCTCTCAGGTTTTACCCTGAACATGTAAAACTAGTAATGAGGAGGAAACTAAAAAACGACAGGAAAAAAAAACCCCTCAAACCTCCAGGGACCTGCTGCACAATTGAATACATCGTGCTAATATTACAAAATACTGAATTAATTTTGTCCTATATTTCTTCTAAATTAATTTTAATTAAAATGTAATAGTTCATATGAGCAGCTTATAATTGCTTTTTTCCTAGCTGGAAGGGAACAGAATCATTCCAGCTGCTGTCAGTAGAAGATGCATTGACTGCATCTGCGTTAGCATTTTGGCTCTGAGCAGCAGCATAGCTCTGCAGTGAGTCTCTTCTCAACTCCTATTGTCATCCCCACATACTTTTTGATCGGCTCAAAAAGTGGTGTCAGTGCCCATGGAGTAACTTTCTTCGAGGGACATTAAACCACAGGTCTGCTCCAGGGATTCATTCAATGTGCTTGGGCTCTTTTGGAGATGTGAAGGTTTAAATCAATGATGGAGTCTCAGGGCAGCTTCTAATACTCCATGTGTGGCAATGTTCTGCTTAGGGGACTGAGCTAAATCTAGTTAGGCATAAAACCTACAAATGACATGTCATGGACCTCTAGGGGCCTCAGCTTCAAACAACTTTGACCTGGTGATCCTTGCTACTGCACTGCCTTACTTGCTGAGATGCACACGGTCATACTGCTCCCTAAACTGGGATGTTGAAAAGTGTTGTTTGAAGTTTGTCTGCTCCATATTTGACTTCAGGTAATGTAATTTCTTTTAGATAATGGTTAACCTGAAAAGGGTTTAAAAGCAGCATAAAAATCTACTTCACTGAAATTATGAGGAAATGTCTCAGAATTCCTGTATCTTCTTGAAAAATGGGTTTCAAGTCTCTAAATAATTTAATACAATTTTTATGATCTTCCTTTCTATCTGCTAGGTCTGTGAGGCTGCAGAGAAGCAATGAAAAGGCCTTTGCCCTGCATGCATCTACCTTGTAGTGCATACTTAACTGGGGAAATAGATTGAGCATTATCTTAGGGTCTGCTGGACTTCCAGCAGCTTTTTAAAAATTACCTTGTAAAATATTTTAAACCTGTAAGGAAACTACTAATAAACATGGCATTTATGCAATGCCATTCTGTCTTTATTATGCTGAAAATGGTGAAAAAGCTTTCCACTTCATGTAAGACTGTTAGCCTTACATGAAGATTTCTTGCAGATTTATTCCATAGTATGTGAGAGACCTCGAACTGTCTGTTGTGGAGTGTTTATTAATGATCTTTCTCTATTTCTACCATATTCCTCCTTTTGAGATGAGGGTGAGAAAGCAAAGGGGACCAGAACTCCCTCTGTACGGCACAATCATAGAATGGTTTGGGTTGGAAGGGACCTTTAGAGATGGTCGAGTTCCAAACCCCTGCTGTAGGCAAGGACGCCTTCCACTAGACCAGGTTGTTCAACCCCACATCCAACCTGTCCTTGCAATCTTCCAGGGATGGGTTATCTACAGCTTTTCTGGGCAACCTGTTCCTGTGCCTCACCACCCTAATAGTAAACAATTTGTTTCTTATATCCAATAGAATTTACCCTCTTTTAGTTTAAAACCATTACTTGTCCTTTCACTGCAAGCGCTGATACAGTGTCTCTCTCCATCTATCTCATAAGCCCCTTTTATATATTGAAAAGATGAAATAAGCTCTCCTTTATTTCTTTGTCATATTTCATACCAGTTATGGAAGTCGTCAGTTTAATATTCTACACTTGCTGTTTTCAATATTGATCTGTATCTTCTGCAGAGGTTATAAATTCAGGGTAAAAGCTGTCAGTCAAGTGTGACTGACAGGTTCTTGATTAATGAAGCCTAGTACTGAAATTGCAAAAAGGAGCACATCAGCTGTTGGCAGTATGGAGATGACTGAGTTTTACAGGATTTGTATATATAAGGATGCTTTTCATTACTGTTGTTTAAGATAACTGTGGAAAGTGCCAAACTTACTTTTCCATTAGTACTGGTTGTAATAACTAGAACCATTGTATATCTTAAGAATGCTGTACGTTTCACATAAGAATCTTGTGGGTGACCTCTGAAGGTTCTCTAATCCAATCCCTAATAAAAACAGAATAAATTAGAGCAGGTTGTGCAGGAACTTTGTCAGTGAAGTTTTTGGCTGTGACCTGTCTGCATCTCTCTTTCTGTATTTGTTCATTTCCATGGTACAAAATAAACAGACTTCACACTTGGTCCGAATTTTCTGCATCCCAACTTACCTGTTGCCTTTTGTCCTACCCTTGCACACCTCTGAGGAGCCTGGGTCTGTTTTCTCCTTGCCCCTCTTCTAGGTATCTGTAGACAGCAGAATCTTTTCCCTTTACCTTCTCTTTTGAAGTGGAACAGTCACAGTTGATTCAGCACCTGCTTGTATGTCATGTGCTCCAGCCCATCCACCTTGGTGGTTCTGCTCCAGGCTCAGGCAGCGCTGTGATGTGCTGGTCCTGCTGCACGGCTTGCAGCTGCTGGGTAGGGAGGAAGAAATGGTTCCCTGACTGTCAGTGATTGGGACACGGACTTTGCCGAGTCCGATGAGGACTGTTCAGCCCTCGCGTCCTCTGTGGCTCACCTGCAGCTCCAGTCCCTGATGCAGGGCACCATTCGTAGCGATTGGGACACGGACCCAGACCGGCAGGGAATCTGAATCGTTTGTTCAAAGAAACGAGCTGGTTTTATACACTTCTTCAAGGCACAGTATTTCCTTACATGGCAATACTCACTATGTGACCTATCCCATGCTGCCACATCAGCAACACACGTTCTGAATGTCCTTCTGTGGGGTGATCACGCGCTGTTCACCCGTCTGTCAGCTCCCGGCAGCTCCTCTCCATAGGGCTCTGCTGTGTGACACCTCCTCCCCCCAGGGTCTGGCGGAGACAAGCCTCTCTGTGCTGCCATGTGCTCCTTTGTGCTGCCATGTGCTCCTTTGTCCCACGGCCTGTAACTCAACTCCATCCCATCTCTTCCCACACCTGACCTGCTGACAGTGCTCCTGCTCCTCCTCCCAGGATGTGGTTGGCTCTCTCTGCTGAAAAACTTACTGTTGTTGAGTGGTAATGGTTGCCTTAGAGGTCTTTATGTTTCTGATAGAAGATGGTTAATACTGAAATGTAGTGAATTAGCAAGTATGTTGAGATGTGATCTTAGGCTGCCGTTAGGTGAAGTATTTAGGTGTGTATCTGTCATTCTGTCTTCAGTGAAACTCAACTTTGTGCTCAAGCTTCCCTTAAAATAAAAAAGTTGAAGCAGTTTCTTAAGACACACTGTTTTTAGCTACACACTGTTTTGCTGTGCTGTCAACTATATATCCATTGATGGTGCTGTCCTGTTCTTACGAAGCCATAGTTAAAGTACTTTAACCTACAGCGACTTTCTGATTTTTCTTCTCTCTGGGTTTTGGAATCCAGCTGAACTGTTCTAAAATTATATTGATTTCAAAGCAGGTTTTTATAGTCTGTTTAAATGCAGACCTCATCTCTATTTTAACATTTTTCCTTTTATTTTTAATGAAGCTCTTACGCTAACAGCGTCTGATTTTTAAAATGTGAGAGAAATTTTTTCGGTCTTAGATTAATTGGGGTTTTTAAACATTTTTAAGGAGGTGTTCTAAGCTAAATGTGCTATTAATAAAGCAAAAAATGAGTGGACAACTGATTGTATTCATAAATTCCCATGGAGACTTTCATTGACCTCCAGGCTCCTTTTTCAGTTCTATTAAATTTTCCTTTTTCCCCCCTTCCCTCATGGGAATGGATTCCCGTGTCTCATTCTTTTGAAGGTCAAGAAGTAGAAATATGTTTTTACTGTTAAACTACTGGCTTAGGGCAGAAATAAAGTTATTTCATTTACAAACAAGGAATAGAGGGAGCAAAATAATATCACTAAACCAAGATTTTTGGCAGAAACAAATTGCAAAAAATGTGAGGCTTGAAGTGCGTTGTCCAGAAAATAAAATACAATATCTATATAGGTGTTAATACAGTAACAGCTGGGAAGATCAGCTTGAGAGTAGAGTACCAACTGGGGGGGAACTCTTGAGTCATAAGCTTTTTTAGTGCTCTTTAAATTGAAAAGGAACAGCAACACACACCCCCAAAAAATAGCACTTCTGAAACTGCCCTGACTGCAGGTTTTCATTAAGTCTCTTTTCTCAACTTAAAATGAAAGAAAAAAGCCTTCTCATTCCAGAGTGCTAAATGTTCTGCCCTGGACTTCACTACTTGAGGAGAAAGTGGGGTGGAAAGCTCTTCAGGCTGTTACAACACTTGGCTTATTTTGGTTGTGCCTGCGTAATGCCCCTACATCATCTTATGTTTCCTCCTCTGCTTTCTGCAGCTTTAAGTGAGGGTCACGTAACTGATTCCTATGTAAGGCAGTTCTGGAGCAGGCCCTGAAAGAAATGCTGATTTGTAGGCTGCAGGTATGCACAAGTCTGCCTTAGTACCTGTTGCATTATTTTTTAAGGTACTTTCCACAGCTAGAAAGAAATCACCATGTGATCCTTGCTTTTCTCTGTCCCCAGCCCAGTTTTCATATCAATGAAACAGGGAAACCTCCCCCTCGCTCATTCCCCCACTCCACAGGTCTGACAGTATCACAGTGGGGTTCCTTTTCCCCAGTGCAGATTCTTGTTGGTCATTGTGGCCACTTAACTCTCTCTGGCATCATGTAAATGGCCACTCTTTGTTGTCTGTTTTGTTGTGGTTTCCCTGGTTTTAAAGGACTTCATTACAGCAGATTCTGTTTTCTATAGAGAACAGGTCATACAGAGCCAAAATACCCTCCTTTTTTTTTTTTTTGCTTCCCTGCTTGCTGCTGCTTCGTGTCCTATCAGAGGTGTTATTACCTGCTGCTGCCTTTGTGCAAGTACTCAGTCATATAGATTTTCCACCAAAGCTTTATATCGAAGAATGTGGTATCAAAGAAAATATTTTTTTCCTTTTACAGATAAAAGAAAATGTCTTTGTTTTCAGAACTCCCAAAGACCAACTCAACTTGCTGTCAAAACAAAAAAAATCTTTATTAGGATTTCTTTTCACAGTGTGTGGATTAAAAAGATCTTTTGTAGAGACCATTTATTTGAAATCCAGGTTTCCCAAGCAAACAAAAACCCCCTTCCAGTTCATCTAGGCATGGAAATCCTCCTTGCACTGCTTAATTCTCTAGAATCTAAGTGGTTATGTCTGATTAGCTTTTATTTGCTTTTAGAGCAGGCTGTGTGGTTAGAATAGAATCATAGAATGGTTTGAGTTGGAAGGGACTTTAAAGATCGTTTCGTTCCAGCCCTTCTGCCATGGGCAGGGCATCTTCCACTAGACCAGGTTGCTCAAAGCCCTGTCCAACCTGGCCTTGCACATTTCCAGGGGTGGGGAATCCACAGCTTCTCTGGGGAACCTGTTCCAGTGTCTGACCACCTTCACAGTAAAATATTTCTTCCTAATACCTAATCTAAATTTCTCCCCTTTTAGTTTAAAACCACTCCTCTTAGTCCTATCACTATCTGTTCATGCAAAAAATCCCTCACCCTCTTTTTTTATAAGGTACTGAAAGGTTGCAATAATGTCTCCCCAGAGTTTCTCTTCTCTAGGCTGAACAAACCCATCTCTCTTAGCCTTTGTAGGAGAGGTGCTCCAGCTCTCTGATCATATTAGTCCCCTCCTCCTCCTGCTCCTTTGGACCTGCTGTGCTTTGGTGTTTGTCTTTTGGTGGGGACCCCAGAGCTGGGCACAACACTTCAGATGGGGTCTCATGAGGGTAGAGCAGAAGGGCAGAATCCCCTCCCTCACCCTGCTGTCCACGCTGCTTTGGATGCAGCCCAGGACACAGCTGATGCAGCCCAGGACACCTTTGGCTTTCTGGGGTGTGCACATACTGCCGGGTCATGTCCAGCTTTTCATCCGGGAGAATCCCAAAGTCCTTCTTGGCAGGGCTGTTCCCAAGGAATACTTCTTCCAGTCTGTATGCATACCATTGGATGTTTTAGCCGTGGAAAGCTGAAAAATGCTAAGACTCAGCTGTTAGGCAAGCTGACAGTCTTTTTTCCTTCTTGGCTGATGGGGATCTATGCTGTAAAAAAAAAAGGGGAAAAAAATCTCAAGCTTTCTCAAAGGGTTAAGAAACTATATGAGGTAGGAAGTTTCTTCTAGTGCTGGGAGTAGTTTTTCCAATGTTACTGGAAACATTATGAGATAGTGAGGAAGAGTATGGTACTTAAGTAAGATTGTTTTGTATCTTCACAGGATAATTAATGCAGTTTTGATCTTAAAGCTAATTATATTTTCTTTTGATTTGTCAAATTTTACAGAAAGGAAAAATGAATGAAGTTGATACTTCTGGAAAATAATTATGTGATAGGCAAGGGAAGGAAAAGGGTGCTTGTTTTAGTATATTATTCATACACAAGAAATAATAACTAGCTGCAAGTGCTTTAGGGGAGGAGTCTTAGGTGAAGGAAGATTCTGCAGGAAGGTTCTGCAGATGATACAGAGAAAGCTGGACTGGAAGCCATCATTTTGTAAGGAAAGGAAAACCAGAAATGATTCCCATGTTTGTCCTCTGTTACTGAGATCACCAGCCCAAACTTTCTTTTCTTGGTCCCTTCTGTAGACCAGTTCCTTGAAGGTTTGTCTGAGTGGAAGAGAGGGCATTAGAACAAGCAAGAGCCAGAAAACTAATCTGAATCTTGAGCTTAATTGATGCTAAACTGATGAGTGACTGTCCTGTTGCTTGGCTAAACCTGCCTTTTTTGGAAACAATCCTCCTCGCAAGAGCACAAAATGCTGGCAGGAGCCCTATATGCTTTTAAGCTGTTGCTACAAGCTGTTACCTAGATCAGCTGGCAAAAGAATGTTTGAACCTGCAAATGACTTTGGCAGAGCCCAGTCTCTAACCATAGTTTCCTGGCTCTGAAATTTGTCCAGTTATTCTACTAATAATTTGAGGGATGGGGAGTCACAAGGTTTCCAAGCACCAGATGTCTGCCTGCATTTGCTGTGTGATTTTTAAGTTGGCTTTATGTCTATCCTACAGTATTTTTGTTTCCCTGGAAGTGAATGCAGTTCATTTTCAGAAGGAGGTATTAAGACTTCATTACTACCCATTTTTCTGCTTTTTAGCTTTCATTATATAAACTCCTTTTAGAACTAGGGGTTTTGTTGTGTTGCCTTTGAAAATGATCTTATCTTTTAGTTGGTTGTGGATCATACCCAAGCTCCTATGACTGCCATACAGTCCATTTTGCTCATACAGATGAAAATCAAAATGCCTTACCAGGTGGTTCATAATTTCCAAGCCTAACTTGTGGATTATGCCTAGTAACAAGGATAACTGCTAAAATATGGGAAGCTGGCATTAAAAGTTTCAGATAACCAGTCATAAAATGTAATGTTTGGAGAACTGTTTCACTTTCAGAAGTAATATTTTGACAAGAATAGCTTCTCCTCCCCTGTTTAGCTCGGTGTAAGCTAATACAGTTCTTTTGGATGTGAAGCTAAACTTCCAAATTCTATTTTTGCTTTTTGCTTATAAGGGTGAATGTCTATTTTAGTAGACAGTTTAGATTAAGCTACGAAATATCTACTTGGATCACAGCAATCTACTTTGTGTATCACCACTTCAAGTAATGTCACCTTTAGCAGTATCCTTGTTTTTCCATTGCCCTTTATCTTGTGTTGTCATTTTGCATAGAGGAAGCTCCAGCTGCCCTTTACTGTAGCATGTTTTGAACCCTTGTAAATATTATGGTTAAAGAAATTTACTTCAGTTAAAGTAATTATCAGAAACAACAGCACAAAAAGTCCAACCAAATCTATTCTCATTAAATTCATCAAGACATTAGAAGGTCTCATGGTTCTGACTTCATTTTTATTCATAGATTAGAGGAAGGAAAACAAACATCTTGGTGTTTTCTCAAGTTCAAATGATGTGATTCTGATGCAGGAATATGTCTAAATCTCTTAGATGAAAGGGAAACAACAACAATTAAGGCAGAAGTATCACTAAAAAAAATTGACTTTTTGGAGATAAATACCTATTTTGTCCTTTATAAAAATTGCCAAATATTTTCTTTTTTCTGTGACGTATGTTTAAATGATCTGTTTGCCTCTAGTTCTATGAACAGTTAAGTTGTTCAATTTTTAAAGGTGTAATTGTTTTATTGTTTAGTGCTATTTTAATCTATTGTCGTAACTAACAGCATATTTAAGGGTTATCAGAAACTACTGAAGTACCATTTTAGTTTTTAGATTTGTTTTCAGAAGAAAAATGTATTTAATTCTGAAAACTTGTTTTGGTTTTCATTTTTTGCTTTAAACCCATTTTCTGTTCTTAAAATCCATATTATGGCTAGAATTGTTTATTTTTAAGAACGTGGTAACATATGAACTCAACAATATGGATTGAAGGATTGCTGATAAGAAAATGCAAATAGAGTATAGCTAGGTTCAGAGCTAGATAGTTTTAATAAAAGTTTCACACTCATTTTCTGTTTTAAAACCAATCACCTCACAGTCAAAGTCCTTTGGGCTTTTTAGTTGAGTTTGTAAAGCTCCTTTAATATAGAGATTAGCAGTTTCTTTATTTCTTTCATTCCATTTATTGGTTTGTAAACCTGAAGGATGTGAATTTTATGAAAGAAAATCCTTTAATTTTGTGTATGCCTATTGATATGTGGTGGTTGCCATGGTACCTATTTGGAGTGAAACTTTTTAAACACTGACTTGAATGAGTATGATAATTTTTAGCATCATTTTTCTGATACAATTAACCAGAAATCCAAAAAATTCCAAGTACTTACTGAATTCAGTTGACTGGATGTTCTAAAGGTCTGAAGTGTAAAGTTCTGACATAAAGGTCTAAATCTCGCTACATAGTCTTAAAATTCTGCAGGGCTGTACTTCAGATGCACAAATTGATTTGTGTGATGGAGTTTTGTTGAGAGTTCGTGACTCCCTCTGAGTTGCAAACCATTGTCTGAGAACAGCTGCTTTAATTTCTCACTATTCATTTTACTGCCTTCTTCCCAGTTGTTTTGTACAATGCCATATTGTGAATAAAGTTTTATAAACTTCTATCAAATAGCTGAGTGGATCAGGAATTATTAAAAATCTTGAATCAGTTCCTTAGGACATTTCTGCCTCCTTTCCTAACAGTCCCTGCTGTAGAGTTCCAGCTTGCTCAATGTGCAGGATCATTGATAGTGGACTTCAGGATGTAGGTTGTCTAAAATGTCCCTTGAAGATAAAGATAGATTTTGAACTCAGTTAAGGATCTTATACAAAGTTTATGAAGAATAGAAGATCTCTCATAGGTGTTCAGCAGCCTGGATTTACAACAGTTGCTGCAGAATCAGTTGCCAGATAAAGGTTTTTAAGTCCGAAGCCTCCATGCTCAGGTGTGGTGCAGAGTATGAGAACCTTAGGGCTGTTGTTTAAGAGTTAAACTTCGTGGGTATATTTATTAGTAAATCTTTTTTCTTTGTGAAATTTGAGCTCTGGACTACCCCTAGCTAGCAGCAAGTGCTGGCTTTGTTGTTTTTCCACTAAGGAAATGCCACTTTGAGTATGGAACCCGTGTCATCCCAGTGTCTTGCCTGAGAATATCTTATGAGATGTATGGATTGACTTTTTCTGTCAATTGACTTGATTTTACTTGGAGACTTTTTGGGGTAATGATGTGGCTGAATGGCAGGACATGTGGGACTGTGTACTGTCTGAATGTTAGTGTTACTTGGAAACCAGCTAGAAAATTTGTCAGGCTGTATTCTGCTATTAATATTAAGGAAACAAAGTTAAATGATGGTACAATTGAGATATTAATTAGATATACCATAATTTAAATGAAAATAAGCTTTTCTTAGGCAGGTCTGATTATCTTTCAATGAAGAAAATGTTATCTAAACCCCTTTCTTGAGTCCAACTCTTGAAACTCTTCATAGATCACCAGCTTTCTGAACCTGAAATTCTGTGTGTAAATTGCTTTTCTAACAGACTCATATAGGGTTTTTAACTGAATCAATACTTTAAATATTTTCTGTATGTTCAGGAAAGACTTTGAAAATACAAAAATGTAGATCGTCTTTACCTCCCTCTTTTTCTTTTTCCTTTGATGGCAACTACTTTGACTTATTCATATTGTGATTAGATGTTCTGAGTGAGTATACAAGATGTATAAAACATAGAATTTTTCACCAGACTATACTGGTGAAAAAGCACTAAAAGCACTACTCTGGGCAGAGACAAGTTCAAGTAAATACTGGAGTCATGGATTTTAAATTTTTGCCTATTATCCCATAGCTTTCTGTATTACTTTTTTTTTTAAGAGAATACTTTGAAAGTCTTAGAGAATTAAATTTTCTCTGTTAGCCGGAAATTTTTGTGGGTTTTTTCCTTCATTGAGAAACCATGTTCTGCATCTTAAATGCAGCCGCATGCCATTGCTACCGAAGGTATGGAATAAATGTAATTAATTGCTGCTCCCTCTGCTGGCCTTCGAGCTGTGCAGAATAGGTCTATCCTATACCTTCAAAGTACCCATACTTGCAACTGGTTTGTGGAAATTGGGTCTTTTGGGGACTAGGGAGAACACTTTATCTCCAGTATCCAGATCTGAGCAGTGAGTAATAACATTTCTGAAATAACCTCTCAATAACAATGGAAGCTTTCAGAAAGGAAACAACAGTGATATTTTGTGATAACTTTTGAGTACATTTAGTTGCAGCCGACGTGCAATCTGTTAGTATGGTATAAGGAGAGCTGTGTGTTTGACACCAGTAGTAGACACTGTACAAAAATGGTTTCATTTTTTTGCTTGGGCTTCCTGAAAATCCTCTTTGTAGTACAGTGCAGAAAAGCAGAACTGAAATGACCAAATTGTTCAAAAATAATTGAAATAATCCAAGTTTGTTTGAAACTAAGGTGCAAAGTCTGCTATGCCTGGCAACATTGTCTTGATAACGATCACGTAAGAACTATTATGTATTCTTTTTTTGTTGTCTTGTTTTTTTTTTTAAGCTGGACCTGTGATCTGCAGAATGCTAACATACCCTCCAACTCGAAGAGCCTTAATTGTGGGTTGTGGTCTGCAGATGTTTCAACAACTGTCAGGGATTAACACCGTCATGTATGTATTTCCCAACTGCTTCTTTTTATAAAGTATTAGAAAAAAATCAGTTAGACCATTAGCAGTTATAGATGGTCTTCTGGACAAAGTCTGAAAGGTGAAAAATTGAGTGTGAGTGCTGGAATGCTGGTTTGAAATCCACATGTTGACACCTTTGGCATCACAGAAAATTGATACAAGAGGACATTAGTATAGGGGTAAACATATATGTAGACATGAGAATACGAACTGTATTCTTAGAGATGCATTATTGTGTTAGGGTTTTTTTATGGTCAAAGCTATGTATGTCTGGACAAGAAAGCACATTTATGGTTTAAATTTGTGTGCAAATAGATCACAATAAGGTAAGGGTTAGACTAACCATGTTAATGAGGTGGAATGTTACTGTGAAGTGCTAAAGGATGCTGAGGGAAGAAACATTTCCTCCTTTTACGTGGTTTTGTTATGTGTATGAAGACTCAGTAAATGTAGAAGTGAAGAATGATGTATTGGGTTTCCTGACAAGCTGTCAGCTCACAACAGGGGTAGCTCTTGGCAAATGTGCAATGTGCAGGACCTTGTTTAAGATGAAATTATTGTTGGGCTGCCCTACAGGACTAATCATAATGAATATGATTGCCATATTGTTTTAAGAGCAAGTATAAAATATATTGTCGTAACATTTTACAGAGAAAACTATGCCTAAGGGAGCATGCTTCTTAGGAAATTGTTAAAAGGAACAGCTAAAAGGATAAAGCTTTTAGTGGTATCAAGGGCTACCATATTAAACGTTAGAGTAAACACTGCCATCTGTCATACTGGAAGAAAAAGTCCCCCAGACTCAGTATTATTAAACTGCGGAGGAGGGAAGTCTGTAACAGGTAAAGAAAGACTTCATAAAGTAGAAATTGTAACCCAGTGTGGGAAACACTTGGACACAAAACTGGTAAGTTATGTGTGAAAGCCAGAAGACAGGCACAGAAAGAGCTTTGATAAATTCTTCAGACACATCAGGAGCAAGAGACCCAGTAGTCTCCAGGCCCAGTAAGATCAAGACATTTGGATTACACTAGCAGAAGACAGGTGTTTAGCACCAAATCTCACAAAGACTCTTTTTGCATTTGTGTTAATTATAGAGGGTATATGAAGCTTTTTGCACTAGAGCTTACTTAAGATGTCTCAGGTGGTCTGCTTGACACTCAAGTATTAGGGGAAGAACTTTGCTGATTAAAATGAAAAAATACCAAATTAATCAGGGTACACTCAACAGGTCTGGAGTAATTTGCATACATAATCACTGAATTTGGAAATGTAGCATATGTTACATTAAGCTACAGTCCAGAAAGTTTTATTTCTGTCTTTATAAAAATTAATTAAAACTTCATAGAGTCAAATAAGATGTGTGTTTATAAATATGAAAAATGAACACATACATGTAGAATATAAAATAACAAAGAAGAGCCAACATCATTGTTGTAGACAGATTGTAGCTTGCTTGGATATGAGTTCATGGTCATGTTAGAGCTGAAAATCCCACATGCATTGACCATCCTAAGCAACCATGACAGCTGCAGCCAAGGTTTCTGGAGGAAATCATATAGTCACAAAAGTAAGTGAGAAGTCCTGTCAGATATATAACTATTTAAGATAGGAAAATAAAAGGATGAGAATAGAAGATCAGTTATCACAAACCAAGAATAGACTCCTACAAGGATCTATATGAAGATCTTTGCTGCTTTAATAAATCTGTGAAAGGTTCTAAACAACAAAATAACAGCTTGTATTCATACAGCATTCACAGTATAAAGATCCCCCAAATCTGTGAACATGAAGAGTTGTGGGAAGATAATGCAAGATAACAAATTAGTGGAATGGCCGGTGCATTAACTCTACAGTGTTATTCAATACTGCCTGCAGGAGGGAACTGGGTAACTAACATGCATGGCAGTCCAAATTGTTACTACTCAAAAAAAGAGGGCTTGCAATTGCATTATCATTCTGTACAAACATCATGACGACATCCATTGCCAATCTGGAATAGTACAAACAGTTGCAGATGTCCATTCTTTTAATAAGAACAAACCAGGTTATGTGTGGGGAAAGAGCTACCTGTGTTTGAACAGGGTGATTAGAACTCTGCAGCTTGGAAAAGAAATGAGGTCAGAAGAAATCCAAGAGGTATATAAAGCTACTAATATTATGGAGAGGATGGGGAGAGCATGATTATTCATCATTTCTTCTAACACGTTTTTGATGACTCCTAGCTCTTACCCAGCAGTAGGTTTAAAATAAGCATTTTTTCATGCAACACATAATTACATATTGGAACTCATTGCCACAGGATGTTACAGATGCCAAATGTAGAAATAAGTTTAGAAGTTAATTAGGGAAACTTACATAATAAACATTATTAAAATGTTATGAAATGTAGTGTGCATTCAATCTCTGGCCAAGGACAGTTGTTCTCACAATTTGGTTCTTACTACTTTAGGATGCCTTTTTAGGCTAGAACAAAAAATTGACAGTTCACAAGGCTTATGACACTGGTAGGTTGACTTTGTTTATTTTAAACTTACTATGTTTTAAAATCTCAAACTCTTTTCTATGTAGGAGGTTTTACAAATAGTTTGGAATTGACCTAATTTGCTTGTGGATGTGTAGGAGGACAGAATTACAACTATAAAACATGGTTGAATCTTAGCTTTAAAATAATAAAATGCCTGTAATAAACACATGAAGGCACTGTTGTTAAAGGACTAGACTGTAAACCATTTGCAATATCCAGTCTCTTTTAATATTCCAGTATAACTAAATTTTTAGTTATTAGGTAGACATTTTTCCAGTACAAGTAAGCAGCTGTCTGTTGATGGTTTGCTTACATAGAAATTGGTGATTGCTTTTTAATGCTGTAATCAGATGGTACCTTAAGGAATTGTCAGATTGTATTAACTCTCTAAGCACTAGTTTTCTCTTCATAATGTTCAGTTGTGTCATTCTGGGATTGCTGTTCTCTTGCAGCAGGCAAGCAGGCATTGGTTATTGTTGGAGGGTCTAGTATTGTGTGGACTCTCCTTCAGTGGCTTCTCAAAAACAGTCAGGAAGGGTATTTTGACAGTGGATGTACACTGTACCTTCGGTGCTACTGTAAATCCTTGTGTATTGGCCCTTTTAAGGCCATAGAAGAAGAGGCTGATGACCCCAGCTTGCAGTTGCCTGGCTTTCCGTGGCGGAGAATTTAGCCTCTGGTTGCCCTCTGACCAGTTAACTTAACATGGCAGCATCCATGATGGGCCCTGACTTGTCCTGATCTTATGATTTGAGATTTTCTGCTCTTTCTGCTATAAAATAATTTGTTTAATCTTGTATTTAAATGTAAGAATGTGAGGTCATCGGAGTAAATTTGTGTGTGTCTGAAAAGCTCATTTAAACCCCCATAACCAAATCACAAAGGGACATGAAAATATAAAGAACAACACAACTGTGGAATTATTTAGTATTTCCCTAATTTGTATATGCTTTACTGAGTAACTTGTTAATTTTAGAAAAGAAAATCTTGAATCAAAAATTATGGGTGTTAGAGGAATTTTGCAGGGGTCTAAAAATAGTCACTGAGTGTACCCAGTAGAAGAAGAGATGCTAAAAAGCAAAAATTACCTACAAGAAACACATGGAGATGGCAATAAAAATCTAGATCTTCCATGCTTAATAATTCAGTAATCTGGTATAAATTTTCTGGTTAAAAACTTGGTATCAGTGGTGAAGCCAGTGAGAACAAAGAAGTCCATGTGTAGTTGGAGTTCTCTTGAAGATGGGGAAAGGAAAACCAGAAGAGTTGCTGTGATAATTGTTGAGGGCTGTGCTCAGCCCTTCTCATTGTGCTATAAACTGATCTGGCTTTTGCACAGAAATAGTTTCATATCGTATTTGAATCAGCCATGTATGTGTATAACATCCAGCCTTGAGGAGCCAGAAACTCATCACGAACAGGATGTTACTGAATTGGTAAGAACAGTATGTGGAGCAACCTCTGCATTGAGGAGGTGGATCTAAAAGAGAAGCAAAATGTAAAAATAGGCTAAGGAGATTGTGACTGTCACAGGAACAAATTCTAGCATGATAAATTTCGTCAGCAAAAGAATAAAGCTCAGTGACCTATTGCTTTGATTCCTTTTTTTTCCCCTAAGAACAAGGGTATCACTGCTGTTTGATGGAGTGCCTGACGCAGAACAAATGTTTCCTTTTTGTCCTAGCTTTTGCCAGCTTAACTGACCTGTTAAAGTCATACCATTTTAGACAAGCATCTCTCACACTGGTGTGAGCAGGTCTGAAATGGTTTAACTTCTCCGTTTCTTACCATTCTAGTGTTTTCTCATCTCGAAAACGTAATCTCACTGTTTCAAGCCTGGAGCCCAAATCTGGCTGACAGGAGACTGAGAAAGGCCTTGTGAAGGAAGTTATATTCCAGGGGAGCAGTTACTACAAATTAGCTTTTTAATAGTAATATATCCCAGAATTTGGTTTAAACAGTGGTGGTAAGATATTTTCAAGCCCAAAGTGGCCCATAGTTAAAACTTGGGGCAAGAGGACCATTTTGAGAGAAAACTTCAAATTAATTTTTCCTATCAGTTTCTTATTAAAAAAAAAAAAAATTAAAAAAAGGAAGAAGTTCAATTTCTGGGGAGTGGGAAGAAGTGGAGACTTGAAGGATTTGAGCATTGTATAGTGAAAACCATCAATGGATGTTTTATGTCTATGCTCATGTTCCTGCAGAACTAGGACTTCTGAAAACATTTCTGGTAATGTGCAGCCTCGTGGCAGTAAAAAGACCTCCAAACCATGGGGAAGAAAGCTTTTGGAAAAAAATCCCAAGTTATCTTGAATACTAGGCAGTAATTTAGCCATGATTGGAGGGAGCTCAGTATTGTCTTGTCAGAATTGTACGTAGGTGGTATGACCTGCGCTGGAGATTCTGCTGCTCTTTGAGAGGTTTGTTGTCTATTCCCAAAGACTGCCTGTGCCCTCAAGACTATAAATCTGATTTGACTGAAGAGACAGCTGTATCATCTTGATTATTCTTACCGTCACAAAACTTTAAGTGGACTTGATGAAAGCCAAACAAAATACTTTGTTCTGCAGTTGAAATACTATGTTTGATGTGGTGCTAATTTTGTAATTTGCCATTATCTTTTCACATTTTGTTAGAAAAGCTTTCTGCAACAGGAAAGTGGTATAATGTGTCAACAGGGAGAGCATATGGCCTTCAGCATTTTTGCTAAGCTATTTGTAGGTGTGTATTATCTGTTATTCCTATTTAATAAAATGGTTTTTTATTTCTAAGATATCTTTGCATCTCCTAAAAGTTTAGTGAATCCACATGTAAAATGTATTGGTGTTTGGATTTGGTCCTCAGATGCTTTTGAGCTCTAACAATCTTGCTTTTTTAATTTATGCAAGCAAACAAAAGAACCAAAAAAAA
>VZTE01006603.1:1218300-1313288 GCA_013397775.1 Eulacestoma nigropectus
AAGAAGCATCTTTTATCAGCTGGCAAGAAATAGGGAGGGGAATAAAATAATATATGGAGAATGAAAAAAGCTCAGAATAATGAAAGAGGAAAAAGAAGCTAGATAAAAGAAGAAAAATACAAAAGAGGACAAGAAGAGGTTATGTAACAAGTGGAAACTGAAGGTTTGAAGATAAGTTATATTAAGAATAATTAAGAATATTAAGAATTTTATTAATTAATTAAGAATATATTAAGAATATTAAGAATATTAGAACAGTTAATATGAAAAGTGAAAAAATATTGTACTAAATGTGAATGAGAGAATGAAAGAAAATAGGAGTGGGACTGAGAAAGACTCCAGGATACTTCTGGAGTTTAATAGAGGCTAGAGAGGAGTTTAATGGAAGCAAAACACATCTCCTGGCAAGTTTAATCACCACGTCTGTTGTGCAGCAACTGCAGAGCTGAAACCTGTGAGCACCTTGCTGTAGCCTCAGAACCAAGCTCTTGGTGCTTCTGCTTAATATGGGTGTGCAACTGAATCCCCAGAGGGGTGGTGAGAGTCAAGACTCAGAAAGTTGTCTTTAAATTCCAGTTTTTTAACTTCTTCAAAATGAAATACTGAATAGGGATCATAGGACAATATCTGACATACCTGACTGCAGATAAACTTTTCATTTTTTTGAGATCATTGAATAAATACCTTCTTTTGTGAATTACAGCACAGGTAATAGCAACCTTCTCTACTCTTTCAGCATCAGCAGCCATATAGAGATTTATGATTAATGGCTGAGTGTGTTTACAGGTTATGACAGATTTATAATGAATAAGGTGGTCATTGAAATGAGGTTTTCCTAGAGCATTGGTTGTTGATTTGGATATTGGAAAAGAGTTGTTGAGATCTGTAAACAGAAGTTCTACTGGAAAAAAGTAGCGGTGATTCACATTTTTCTTGTGATTTGTATTCAGGCATTGACTTTTAATGTTTTATAGGTTTCTATTTTGTACTCTGGCTGTGCAGTTTAAAACAAAATCCAGAAAGTAGCATACTGTATTTTAAAAAAATCAACCAAACAAAAACCCCCTAACAAACAAAACAAAAACCCAAGCTGACACAATGCTAAGTGTCATCCAAGTTGCACAGCAGTTGCTGAAGGAGAATATCTTTTATTGTACTCTTGACTTAAATTCAAATTGGGCACAGTAACTCCCAAGCAGAATGCAATGTGGCATTTATTTTTGGACGGCCAGTAACTTGTCATCTCAGTTTTTCTTGAGTACTCTCAGTCCCAACTGGGCTTTAAGTCTGACTGAAGGAGGGACTGTTACATTAGTGTTCTTTCCAGATACAAACTTTGTAGTATTGTCAGGATAATTGAGAAGGTTTGGTAATTGTCAAGTCTGATTTTCTCTGGTAACTCCATAACACTAAGGCTGCTGCCTGGTTAGGTTTTCATCCTTCCGTATTTTGTTGTGGGTAAATTTTCCAGTTTATATCTTTCTTTTAAATTTTGCATTTTCCTCTTAGGCTTTAGGAGACATTTAATAAAACAAAAAGAACCTCTATGTTGCACGTCCACTTGCTTTTCAGATAATAATCCGTTAGACTTTTTATTAGGTTTTCATAAATCCTTCCAATAACTTTTTTTTGAGAAGTGACTCTTCATTTTACCATTTTAGCCTTCCTTCATATTGCAAGGTGTTTTAGATAGTACTGTGTGCAAACTAATCTTGTAAAAATACTTCAGTGGCATATAGATGCTTTTTATATAGACTGGAGATATTTTTGGAAGAACAACTAAAGAGAAACAAGCTAAACAGTTTGACTAGTCTAGTCAAACAGTAGGTGAGGTGAGTCTCCCGTTACACCGTCTCTGTTGTATGTGCTATACAGAAATAACGTGAATAACTTGTAACAGCTCTTGAGAGGAACAATTTGTAGTTAATAAGCAAAATAATTTCATATTAACCACTGTAAAACATTCTTAATGAGAATTTCTGGAAACTGCCTGTATCAGTTTCATAGTACTTGAAAAGTAAAATGAAACCCTAATTCAGTTTTTTGAAAGTTTTGCGTGTTCAGCAGCTACTTTTCCATAGGCAGTGTACCATTATCACAGCTGAGCTTGTTTCCTTTAAAGGAAAGGGTGCGTTGAAAATAAAATGTATTAAAAACCTCCCAAATTCAAACATCTGATGGTCACTAAGTTGTACATATTGGACACAAGTTTGTTATTTAGAAACCTGCTTATGCAGTATTTTTTCCAAGCCCTGGGACATAGATGATGATGATGGTGATGATTATTAAATTTTAATTATTTTTCCCCCAGTAAAATGGTAAATCTGAACTGAACAATTAGTTTGTTTGTGAAAATCTGTCCATTAAGTTTGAAAAATTATCACACAACCTGTAGGGAGAAGCAGCAGCTTTGAAACTGTGGCCGAGGCCAAACTCAGATTTGGAGGTGAAAGTGTGGCTTGAAGTACAGAGCCTTAGGCTGGGCAGAAGCAGTTCTTGTTGAGATACTGGTTGGGTGGGTAACAAGAAACGTGAAACTCCCTTTCATCACATGCTCTCAGCAAGAACTCTGGGCAGTATTTGCAGCAGCTGTAAATTGGCAGAGCGAATCCTTTCCATTCCCTCTGTGTTTGCCTTCACCTCCCCATCAGTGCAGGTCAGGGAGGAGCCTGACCACAGTTTCTCTGGTTCTTCCTTCTTCTCAGTCATTAGTAAATACTGATGTGGGAAGGGAATACCACCTAGTAAGGGCAGTGTGTCTTAGTAAATCTGCTAGGAAGTGGCTGAAACATAAATCTATTGATGACAAGATGCCAGTAGCTTTATCCATGAATTAAAACCAAACAAGCCAATACAAGATCAGTTGGTTAAGGAACACTGCAGCAGGTCTGAGAAAAAAGAAGTAGCTCTTTGTTCCACAGGCATGTTGCAGGTGCAGGTAGTAATGACTTGGTATTCAGAGTCACGGGGAGGGATGGGGAGGGAAAATAGCTGGGTCATATTGCTGAGCTTCTGATTTGGCTCCATACCTGTGCAAGAACTATGAGCAGTAGTGAGGCCTTAGCCTTCATTTTGGTTTTGTACTTACTAGCAAACTGCAAGACTGAGTGACCTAGATGGATGTAGGCCCCAGAGGGTAGTTCAGTAAACTTGAACATTTTTGAGGCTAAAGTTTATGTATAATTTATTGTGTCTTAAAGATAACTCACGTGTTCTAGAATTTTTGTTTAAAAGTTGAAGTGTTTTTCTTAAATATTCTTCTGTGTGCTTATTGGGTGGCCTACAAAACCCTAAACATCTTAGGACTTTAATGATTTAGCTCCAAAGGCTGTAATTTATCAGTTAAAATAATTGTGAGAGGGTAGTTAGGATACAAGTAAGAAACTATATCTGTGTTAAAAACAAGTCACCTGTGTGTCAGCATTGCTAGCACTAAATCCACACTATGCCAAATTTCCACTTAAAAGTAAAATAAGAAAGAAAGCAAAGCTGTTTTCTCCTGTTGTGCTGACCTGGTAGTTTAAGTGTTAAATCATCTGACTCAGTTTAAAAGTATAGAATTGTAATTCACCATAAAACAAAGAAATTAAAACTTGAAATGTGGGTTATTTGGCCAATGCCATATATCAATCTTCACGGTTCTCCCTCAGGCTGAAGCTTTTCACTGCTAATGCTCTTTCTCTGTGCATTTTGTGTTCTTATTCCTTTTGAAATAGAAAAGGAAAATCACAGCTTTATGCCACTTAAAAGCAAAAAAAAGATGGAAAACAAAGCAGTGAATCACAATGGAGTGGTTAACTAGATTAAAGCTGTAAAATATACATCCTATTTAAGCTGCTTGCCTTGTTGATCAAACTAACCAGAGTTTTTGGAAGTTGGTTTTTACAGGTTACATCCTTGTCCTAACTGCTGGAGATCAAAGGATGGGTAATTCAGATGTAAAAGTTTTGAAGGCTTGAGTATCAGAAGATCAAGGAAGTATTTCAAGATGCTCTATAATGGGACTAATGGGATGAAATAAAATAAAATCTAGAATGATTATCGGAACATAGTTCAGTGCTTAGAGGTACTAGATTGAGTGTCTAGAGGGAAGTAGGAAACAATCATAGTTTCTAATTGCTTAAACTGTTACAACAGTAGAGAAAGTATTAGAAATAATATATTTAGAGATTTTGGTGTTGAAATTACTAGACATACAGTAGCAGATTAATGTAAGTTTAAAAGTAAAGACTAATTTCCTTTAAATAAAACTTTTATATCCCATGTCTTCTGATAATTTTCATGATCTATCCATTTATTGTTAAAAAAGTAGAAAACCAAACACAACCCCCACCTAAAACCTAGGCAAACTTAAAAAATCCTGGACTGCCAAAAACATTAAATGGTATTGATGTGGATGTTTATTTGCATTATAATTTTCATCAGGTTAAAAAATAAACAATGAAAAAGCCTTCTGAAATTGCAGAGGAGGTAGGTTCAGGGTACTGATGTGAGGTATTGTAATTGGCTCTTAAATATAGGCTCTCATTCTGTTTTGAAGCATTGGAATTTTTTTCATTTTATGAATCTTTTAAGTATTAGTGTTTTCCTGATTTGTCAGGTGCTGAACATCTGCTTAGTTGTGGGAGTTTTGTGTTGTTTGGGTTTTTTATTGTTTGTTGGGTTTTTTCCCCCCAGATCTGGACCTTTAAATCAAGGAGTTGAAGAATGACCACATGAAATATTTTTCTTTTTTACTGTCTGTTTTGAGTTCTCTCTTGGGTTATTGGTTAGAAGAATATATACTAAAGAATGGGATAGCATGATTAAAAGTAAACCTCATGGTGTGACAGGTGCAAATGATTTGCCACAGTCTAGACCCATCTACTGATGGTTTGGTTAATTATTTTTAAAATGTTGCAGATGTATTAAAAAGGATTCTTCTGATTATTAACTGACACTTCAATTAAAAAAAAAATTTAAAAAACTTCAACAAAACCCGAAGTTAAATGCCTTTAATAAATTGGCATTTTTCAGTGTAATGCTTTCACAGAAGTAAATTCCTTATAAGTTTTATGTTGACTGTTACTAATACAAAGGTTTGTAATGTCTTGATTTGGAAATCAATGTTTATTTTTGTAACATGTTCAAAAACACATAATCAAAGAACTGTATAGGAGTTAACATACCAAATTACTTTAAAAGAAATCCTGCTATCTATCTTCTCGTTTGGAACATGTTTTATTTTTAATGTAGCCTGATCAGCAGGGACTGACTATGTGCACCAGTGCACAACCTTACCCCCAGATTTTCATGAATGTAATCTTCAGTGGAAAACCAGTCAGAAGGTTGGACATTTGAATTAAAGCATTGAAAATGGACTCACAGTCCTGCTGATTGTACTCTTTGTTTTATTTTGTTTTACCTTACTGTGGTTTTCTTAATGGTAAGTATAAAATCTGTTCCTATAGTTCTTCAGGCTGTGAAAGCATATTTAAAGAAGGACTGTCACTTTGGAGGTAACTTAAAAACAAAGTATTTATTTAAAGAAGAAATATATTTCAACCAATATTTTCTAACATTTCTTTTGATGTTAGTGAAGGATTTGTGTATTTAATAGAAATTTTTCCACGTTTTTCTGCTTTTGATTTCTGCTCTCCCTTTTGCCTGTAGTGAAGTCATAACACTGTTTGATTTCTATCTGTTGCCTTGGTAATAACTTTCAGGTCGCCAATCCAGTGTTAATTTCACTGCAGGGCCGTGCAGGAGGAATTGTGTGAAAATGTCTTTGCCTTACATATAGTACATACACAGTGTAGCTGTAAAGTCAGATAAATGCATCTCATTCAGTTTGTTCATATGATGCCAAGTGATGAAATGAAGTCAGAGCAGTGACGCTGTGTTTAAATCATTCATAAATGATTGCTGGAGGAAGTTCCTTAAATAGCACTACTGGTTTGTTTGTTTTAATGTATTGTTTGCCTAAATAGCTCCTGGAGCACAGTTTGGTCTCAGCAGTTTCTCTGCTGTTAAACATTTCTAATAGTCTTGTAAAAATTCCTTTTTTATGCAACTGTTAATGTTTAATATGCATTGTTCTGTTGAACTGTACATTTTTGTTTTCTCTAGCTTTTATTTTGAGACCTATCAAGAAATCTGATACCAATCAATGACCAGGGGTTTTTTTCTATAAAGCACAGTAGAATAGTAAGGGGAGAGGAGTTTGTTTGTGTTGTAGGTTTGCTCCCTTGGGAAAACCTAGAGGGCACATATTATTCAGATATTGGACTGTGTTCATAGCAATAAGGAAGTGTCTTCTTCTTAGGTGAAAGACAAGGAATATAGAAATGTGAAACAATTCAAAGCTCACAATGTAATCAGTCTTGAAAGGACACAAAATTAAAGTGTAAAAGGTCACTTGGTTAGGTGCTGCCTGATACAGCAACATGAACAACCTCAGTGAAATGTATTACTGATGCCATTCAAACATAGAGTAAGAGATATGATGCCCTTTAGATCTGTTTATTCACCTTTACTTTAAGGGCGTAGGAACCGGTTCTGTAAATTGGATTCTTTGGAGTCTGTCAATAAGAGTTAAGCTGCCACGGTCTAGTCAATATGCCTTGTGCCGCGGAGTTGGAGACACAAAAAAAAAAGGTTGAAAGGTTATGTGCATTGCAAAGATTTGCTATAAATGAAAATAGTCCAGAAATGAACTGTAGATAAAACATGGTGGCATCTAAAAGCTAATCCAGACCTTGTTATTGTGAGCAGTCTGCAAAACAAAAAGATTGCTGTGGTGAAAATAGGCCATACAGAAGGTGTGATAGGGAGCACAGTCACCAAATTGAAAGAAAATAAGAAAGCACTGATGAGACTCTTAATTTCTCAGTGTGGTGAGAAAGAATAATATCTGTGAGGCCAGCGAGGAAGAGAGTCCAGGGAGGGAGGGGGATAGCAGGATGGGGGAACTAAACAACACTTGGATTCTCATCTTTTGGAGAGGCTGGTTCTTTCTTGGAGTGTCTTCCAGAAATCAGGTGGTGTCAGAGCTGGAGGGGTGCAAGTTGAGTCTAAGCCTCTGTAGGTGAGAGGGATCTCACCTATGACTGCTTAAAATGTCATAGGGGATTTTTTCTTCAGAATTCTAAAAAGTCTATGGGAGGTGATACTTCGGAAAATGGTTTTGAAACCTTTTCATGAAAGAGTAAAATCCTTTTGTGATATTTTACTTCTTTTTAATAGTCACTTGTATACTGCACTCGCCCAAAGCATCTTTTACAGACATCTTGAAAATAGAAAAAGAATGTAAGACCAGATTATTATCAGCAAAATTTCATATGTTTCACAAGGGAGAATTGGAACAGGGATATATCCTGTGTCCAGGGATACTGGACTGCTGATTAAAATTTCTGCTTGCTAGAGGCCCCTTTCTCGTTTAAACTTGCATCTTTTGGTCAGTTATGAATGGAAGAGGTTTTTTTTTAGAAGAAACAGGAAGAGCCATGTTAGAAGCCAGGGGAGGAAACAAAAGCACAACAAAAACAAACAGTTAAGACAATTAGGGCTTTCTTACTCTACTCCCTCTTCTTACTTCCTCGGTTATATAATTTCTATTTTATGTTTATAGACTGGGGAAGCAGAAGAGAAAATGAGCATTTAAACTTTAATGTTTTCAACTTCAGGTCTTTAAATAATAGATTTAAATGAAAGTACCGAAATTGGTTCTTGAAAACAAAAGTTGACAAAAGCTGAAGGTTTCTGTTACTGAAGGAATACTTACTGCCCCTGCATGTTGGTGAGAGAAGGAAGCAGGAGAAAGTACTGAAAAAAGTCCTTAAGGACTTGTTGGTACTGTAAGGAACATGTTGGCATGTAAGGAATCAGATAAGATCTCACTAAAACTTGGACCAGATTGGCTAATTTTAAATAAAGTTTTGAATGTAACCTTTTAAACCTCATTCTGTCCTTTATTTGAGCCCTTAAGGAAATGTGAGAACTGAAACTGTGTAACCACAATGTAATACAGATGACAAATGAATTTGATCCAGATGAGATACAAACTAGAAGAAATCTTAGCACTACACTGAGCCGGCAGCTCTGTCCCATTTACCCAGGAATGAGGGAAGAAAAGGAAGCTCATCAAAATGAGAAGTGTAAATTATGCTTGTTAGTGATGGCACATTCCAGGAATTTTAGATTTTTCAACCATCTTAATATTTGAGAACCAAGTTTAAATTTTGTTTCAGATTGTGACACATGCCTATAATGTCACTAATTTACAGTGGAAATAAAAGACAGGATGCAGCTTATATTTTTTTCTGGAGCATGTAGGAATGGAGAGTGACTTATTAGTGAAATAGAACAGCTCTCAAGGGAGAAACGTACTCATTCCAAGTAATCTTTCTTTTCTGTTTCATATAATAGTAGAGAAATAACAATTGTGTTAACACATTCGTAGTCTGAATATTACCAAGTATATTACAGTAGTCCTCTCTATCTTATATGCTTTCTTAGAGTTTTGATTAAGTAAAATTAGTCAGGTTTAGCTCATTGTATTTTTCAGGGCATATAGTTCTATTTTAAACATTTGTATCTTACTGCAAACCCCAATTTTTATGATTCTTACCACATTGTGGTAAATTAACTCGAGCACTGCCATAATTCTGAACAGAGACAGAAACAAGATGTATCATAGTAAAAGAAAAACCAAACCAAACGCCCCCCTCCCCCCCATATCTATATATCTATATATCTATATATCTATATATCTATATATCTATATATATGTATCTATCTCACAATTGACTGCACTGAGACCTGGAACCCAGGCTCTACAAGATATGGGTCAGATCCCCACAGGTATTTGTATCTCACTATTTATTGATTTATCATATTTGTTAACTTAAAACCGCTAGGAAATAATTTAAGCATGTGCCCGTATTGCTGAATTCCTTTTCCCCTGCAAACTCTGGCCTGGTCACCTCCTCTTTAAGCATCTCTGAAGAAGATTCTGCTGCCCTGCTGTGTATTTAGTTATACTTGAGCAGCTCCAGTGACTTTTCCTTGCATAGATGTAAGTGTTGCCACCATCCTTGCAAACTCTTCAATGCAGAAATGCACATTCACCAGGCAATAAATACGGGTAAGCAGTTTGAGATTGTGGACTTCGGTCCAGTTTTGGAAATCATAATTCCCTTAGCAGTGTAATATACTACTGCAGACAACTGGTGTTGGAAGAAGACTAGGCAATGCTAGGCAGGGAAATTTGAAAAAGGAAGTACAGAAAGAAGAAGAACAACACATCAGCTGGGATGGACAGTGCTTTAAAATGTCCTGTAAAGGTACTGATGGAAAAATAAATTAATTCCATGGTTAGAAGCTTGGCTCAATTGCCCGTCCTGTCGGCAGAATCTAAGAGCCATATCTAGGTTTTTGCCTTTTGAAAACTGAACAAGTAGCTCTTGGTCAGCTATCCCTGAGCCCTCATTTCTGCTGTGTCTTGTTAGGATATGCTGAAACAAATGGTTCTGTAAAGAAAAAGATTATATTGTATGACTTTTTTTTTTTCTTTTGCAGGTTGCTGTAAAAGCTGTGCTTGTTCTATTTACCATATAGTAAAAGAATTTTTTTTGTTTTTCTGAGGGAATGTTATTCCTGAAACTTACTCAGCCAAGGGACAAATGAAACCAGTAGATTCCTACAAAGGACATGTTATCTTGCCTCCAGTCCTTCTTACAATGACTTTAAAACCCTGCACTATATGCTTGCAAGAAACTTTAAGCACGTTTTCTAACTCAGGCTTGCAATTTACTGCCCTTAAGTGACACATTTTAGCTTCCTGTACCATGCATATTACAATAGTATTCACACAGAGATTTCATACTTTCGAGTTTTTATAACTCAGACCAGAGGATCATCTGGACTAAAAATCTTGCAGTGATTCCATGCTTGCTGCACAGTAAACCATCATGTACAGGAGCATTGAAGTGTATTTGCCATACACCTTTTAAAATTTTTATCTTTGTAAGCATGTCTTAGGTTCTGTGCATTAGCTTATTGCTTCTTGTGCTCTCTAAATAAAGTTATGAAGAGCTTATAAGCAACCACTGTTTATGACACCTTTCTAATCTAGATGTTCTCTGTAGAGAACCTGTTTGGGGATTTATTCTGGTTTCATGGAAGACATTTTCTTTTCCTAACAGCAAAATTCTCTGTCTGGAACAAATTAACTGCCACTCAAGGACTAATGTCTTCCTCCATGGCAGAAATTTCTTCCTCTATGGCACTGCTCTTCAGACTGACTGCTGCAGTCACTGTCACAGATACTCCCTAGAGGTTTCAGACCTCTGAATCACATCTGCTGCTTTGAGTCACAACTTCATCCTATCTGGTGGGGTGTCAGTGTTCATTAGACTAATTAATGATTAAGTACAGCAATATGACATGGCTTGGCTGTTTTTTTGTGTCAGTCAGCTTTCTCAAAAATTCAAAGTATCAGCTGTTTTCTGAATGTTTGGTTTCGTGCAAGATTTTAAACAAGCAGCTTTCTCGTATTGGCACTGAAGTCAGAAAAAGTACACTGCTGCCTGGCATAGTCTTGCTTGAGCTGCACAGAGGAATCTAAACCCAGCAAGACCTGTATTTGTAGAAGGAAATGGAAAGGCAGAAACCTCACTGTAAGGGGGATCTTCACCTGTGTGAAATTAGAGGCACTATGAGGAGAGAGGAGCGAAAGGGGGAGAATAGGAGCAAAATGTAATGCTAAAATTTAGTCGCTTTCCTCATTAAGCAGAACAACACATAGCACTGAATCTGCTGCAGTTTCATTTCGATTTTCCCTCACAACAGACTACCTGCCTCTGCTTAGGTACCTATACTGTTTTTCCAGGTTTTTAAGAAAAGGCACTTTGTAATTCTTTTGAGGATAAAAATACCTAATTATATTGTGTGCATAATTAATTATTGTTTATATGTATTATTAATCTAATAACTGATAACTGATGTGGATGAGGCGATGGAGTGTACCCTCAATAAATTCACAGACATCAAGTTGAGTGGGGCTATTATATGCTGGAGGATAGGAAGGCTCTGAAGAGGTTCAGGCTGGACATCAGGAGGATTACATACAGTAGTCTTAGTGACCGCTGTATATCTGTGTCAAATGGAACCCATTGCTGGTAGTATGGCACTGTCTTCACTGAAGAAATCAGGGTGATCACAGTGATGACCAATATCAAGTGCACAGATTTACTAGCTTTTAGAGAGGATTGAACAGTGTGTGACCCAGTGGTGAGAAGGCATAGAGCAAATATTTATCTATCCATCAGATTTTGACCCTGCAGTTTTCTAAACCCATGTTTTCTGTCCATCATGCTTGAAGTCTGACTTGGCTGGGAGAGCGTGATCATTGCTTCAGGTGATGCCACCTTACCTGTGGGATCAGATTTTCCCAGCAGTGTTAAGAAAGGCTTCTTCTGGTTTCTAATCCTCTTGCAAGGTATCAGCCACCAAAGAACAATGTGTCAAATAATAGTACCCATAAAGGCTACTTGACCAACAAAATCAGCTAATTTTTTTGTGAATTGTGCAATAATTCGTTTAATGTTCTTGTGACACAGCTATTGAGGAAGATTTCTTCCATGATGTACCTGCAGATATCTGTGAAGAGCAATGAAGAGAGGCTACAAGGCATAGTTATTTGCTGTGTGCATACTATTATTTGATACATTTTAAATGTGACATTTTTGAACTTAGCAACCCACATAGACAGGCGTGCCAGATAAGTATTATTTAAGATTTTTTTTCAATCTATTTTTCCTATATGTTGTCTCTTTTTTTCCCATGCCTCCCCATGTTCTGTCAGTATTCCTTCTTCAGAAACTACTTTTGTATCATACACTTTTGCCTCTTCTCAAAACTGTGTAAGTTTTTCTCTAGTGTCCTGTTATGTGGCACTCTTTATGCCTATAATAAATGCTGACAACTCCCAGCTCAACAGTTATTTCCATCAAATGCAGACTGTTACGTCACTCAGATTTCTGAGTGCCAGTCTGAGATAAGGACTTGAATGAAAAGACAGCTGGCATAAGGTTTGTGTCTGGAGAAAATGTTACTGTGTCTGGTAAGGCGGCAGCAGCATCTAAAGAGCAGCAAGTCAGCCTTAACCTTCAAGGGCTACCCAAATCTTCAGCATTCAAGGACAAAGCACATATCCTTTGGCTTCTCTCAGTATTCCTAATAAAAATTATTGTGAGAAGGTGAGAGATGGTGCTTACTTCTTTCCAACATGATGATGCCACGATGATCCAAGCTTTCAGCACCTTGAACTAGGCTGCTGCAGTGTATTTTGATTAAGAACAGTATGTTGAGTTTTGGCTTATTAAACATGCAGGTGTCTGCCAGCTAGAAGTGTCCCTGTGGGCAGCACAGCTTACTGTAGCCACTGGGCTAGGTGTAAAGAGCTTAACAGCTTTGGGGTTTTTTGTACTTTGTTTGTTCTCTGTAAAGGACAGAGCTGACAGGTAAATATGCTGTGCAGTATAACTGACCACTCAGGAAAACTGATGTTTCCTTTCTCTGTAGTACCAATCTTGTATTTCCCCAGTCCAGGCCTCTCACCTGTGTTATCTACTGTAAGCTCTCAATCTTTAATTTCCTTTTTGCTTATAATGCAAGTTTTGTTCCTGAACCTGATTCTTAAAAAAAAGGCAACCTTCTCAAAGCAAAACCTCTGTGAGCAGTCGAGGTTCATGGTGTCAATGCGCTGACATGATCTCAAGTCAGGGATTAGTGGTGCTTCCTCATTATCTCACCTCTCCCCATCTGTCAGCATCCATTTGGTTTTTTGCCTTGTGTTTATATTGCAAGCTTTTGGGGAGAGGTGATTTAATTGTTCTGTATTTGAACAGCACTTAGCACACTGAGTCCTTCCCGGAGCTGGAGATAGATATTTCAGTAATGCAGTCAACCTTTAGGAATGAAGCTATGTAATGTTTTGCTTCCAACATTGCAATTTTACAGACAATTCTCTTCTAAGTAATTGTTTATATCCCAGTGTAGAATCTAATGATCTAATTTCTCCCTTCCTCTTTCTCCCTAATGCCCACCAGTGGGAAGTTTGCTCTGTCCTTATCTGGGCTTTCCTTCCAGAGGGAAGGTTGTAGTCTTGCACTGCCAAATGTCACAGACAACAGCTTCTGCACTGGCCTTATGAGTCTCATTTCTCTAACAAAGGTAGCCTTTCCATTTAAAGAAAAAAAAGCCCACATAGATAATCCTTTTTATTTATTGCAATGAGAGAAAGGAGCTTTACTGATGATATATGACAGTATTTTTAATAAAGGAAGCTGAGATTTTAAATTCTTCATGAGAAATGGTTAGATGTCACCCTCTTTTTGCCAGAGCAAGTAAAGTCTGTCATTTGCAATGTAAGTATTGGTGTTTGAGGGTACAATACTTACCAGAGCTTTACTTTCTAACCCCAGAATATTTATATTTTATATTGCAGCATGCTGTATTTTACAGTGAAATATTTATCTTCTGCAAAGAGTGCCAGGCTCTCCGCTGGTCAGGAGCCATGGGCCTGCTGAAGCCCCAGTGGTCACGAAGTTTTGCATGCTCTAGAGAGGTATGGAGAGTCCAAGGCTGAGGCTTGAGGTCAGACTGAGAGGAAAAGGTAAAATCATAAGGAAAAGAATGCACATTTAGTATGTGTTTTGTAGAACTAGAAAATAAAATAGCAACTTAGCTTTAAGAGATTACTGTTGCAGAAGTTTTGTTTCAAGAAGATGTTCTCCGCACATTAAAATATGAAAATAAAACATATTGTTGCAGGTATGTGATATTATTAGAAACAAGTTTGGAGGAACAATGAATCTGCATGTGTGGAGACTCCTGCATATGCACATATTGTTCTTCTCTTGACAAGCATCCCCAAACAAATGTCAATTTGAGAAAGTCAGTGTCTCCCTCTTAGACACAGCTTACTTGGGTTGATTCTAGGTGTTGTTCTTGATGCAGGAAGTAGATCCTGGGAAGGAATTAAGTCCAAATAAAAAGCAAAGAAGAGTAAAGACGGAGGCAGCAGTCAGGAGGGAAAACCAGGCAGAAACACAAGCAGGAAGTCAGATGAATAATGGAGTGTTAGTGCACTGGTGTGTCTGTTAACTCCTCTTATCTTGGCCTGGGAAATATTTAACAAATAAGATTGTATTTTATTAAATGTTTCTTTGTATCAGATAGTAATACACAATTGAATTTTTGTGGGATTATTTTTTATCCTACATTTTTAAACTCTTGCTTTTTTATTGTGAGCCAGTCGCTGTTTGGCTGACCTTGTATGTGACTGATCTGTTGCCATCCGATTGTACATTTTAAAATCTTGTGAACCTTTCCAAATCACAAAAGGTGGGTTCTGACAAAACAACAGCATTCAGATTTAATGGCTGGGAATACAGAGATAACAAAAAGACCCAGATTTCCTATGTGCAGAGATGCTTTGCTCTGAGTGGGAAGGAGTAGAACAAAGGCAGTGTCATCCTACTAGTCATTCACAGTCACCTGCTAACAAATTTAGCTCTGTCTGACCTTAAAAAAAGAAAGAGGAAAAAAGTAGATGAGAAGCTAAATTATTTGATCCTAGTCCATAAAATAGGTCTGTTAGCTCTTAAGTAAATAGAGAAAATAATAACTATATGCTTATATATATACATATATCTGTTATAAATAGTTTCATAAGTAATTTGCTCCAAGAATTTTAGGCCATATCTGAGGAAGTTAATAGGGCCTGAACAACTGGTGCAAAATGTGGAAACATTCTCCCAGCATTTAGGTGAATTAACTTCAGCCAGGATTTTTGCTTTGAAAAGGGGAAAAGCCTATTCATGGAAAGCTTTGCTTGAGGATATTTTTTATTCTTCCCTTGCCTCATAAGTCAAGTGTGTCTGCTCGGTGAACTGCTGCTGCTTCATATTTTTGTAGATGTCCATCTTGCATTTGCCTTTTGGTTCTCCTCTTGTAAATGGACTCTTGCTCAGGACTGCTAATTGTAATTTCCTCAGGCAAGAAGGCCTTTCTTTTGTGCCAGTGAAACTCATAGAAATTTTGTTTATGTGATTGGTTTTCTCCTCTTGGCTTCACTGTTCTTGCCCCTCTGGGATTAATTTATCTTGGCCACTTCGAGAAGGACCTTTATTCCAATGTTGTTTCTGGAGTCCTCCTTAGGAGACCAACAAAGCCAGTGCAGTGAGGATACACAGTCACAGTGCTCAACTGCCTGATGCAGAATACTTTGTGAAACAGTAAATCATCTGTCTTGCATGCCATGAAGGCAACTGTCTTCTGTCACTGGGCTGTCAGGTCGAGATGCTGTTTTTAGCTAAGGTTGCTGTTTCCAAAAGGACCTCAGGGGAAGAATTGACTGTCTGAAAGCTGATGTCTGTTGCCCTGTAATTGCTACTTCATTAAAATATTTCACTTCCAATTCTTGTATGCCCCTAAGTTCTCTAGATGCCTGACATGGGAATTCTCAACTATAAAGTAAATTTTTGTTCAATGTGACATTTTAGAGCAAAATCCCAGTTGCAGGATTTGAGTTAAAGCTGTCAAGAAGAGTGACTTTCTCTAGAGACCTTAACAAGGCATCCATATTCTTCTCACTTGAGTTTCTATAAATTTCTATTCCTTTAGCTCAATAAAAATTTCCTTCATGATTTCCAAGTAACCTGTGTAATCAGAAGTGTAAGAAATTTACCAGATAAGCATTTCAGTAGAATCTGCTGGATGAACTGTGAATATAAACTGAAAGGAGTTAACAAACATTACAGTCTACAAGCAGTGAACACATCATCATCATCATCATCATCATCAAAGAAAGAAACAAAGTCCAGAAGAAAAAATCAAAGTTATTCTATGCATTTTTGGTAATACATTTTTGCTGGCATATTTTTTAGATTATACTCAAAAGCAGGTAGAGTAATTACTCATTTAAATGCACTAGGGCTGAATTACCTTTGCCTCAGGCAACATTGTGCTGTTTTCTATTTACTACATTATTAACATAAAACCCAGAAGATTGTTCTAAACAAACCTTGCGTAAGTTGCCATTTGTTTTTACCTGCTGAGAGTGGCTGAGTATTGAAAAATGTGTAGAAAAACAATTACTGTGTAAAACACAATTCGTCTCACAAATGAGGTAATGGCACAGTCAGTGTGGCGATAGGACTTTTTTCCTCTTTTCTGATTCTATGAATTTGAATGTTTGACTTCTCTGGCTTTCTGTATACATTATGTTGCATTGTATATATATGCTATTGTTAAAAAAAAAGAAGAAAAAGAAAAAAAAAAGAAGAAAAAATACAATACCTAGTGTGTTATAGAAGTCTTGAAAGTGTACTTCTTTTTCCGTCCCCAAACCAGGAATATCTGAATCATAGGAAGTTTCAGAAAGAGAGACCATTATATCCATTAGCAGTAAGCATTACTACTGGCATATGAATACAGGAAAACATAAAGCTTCATTAAATGAGTAATTTTGTGGTAGCTGGCCTCAAGGCTAATATAATGTATTTGTTTAACTATTGCATTTTAAAGGCTTATTTGTGAAGCAGGATAGTGCTGCACTAAGTGATGTAGAAATGTAGAGCAGAACAGCTCTTGATTCAAGAGATTGCAGTTAAAAATTATTGAATACAGGAGTGCAAGCAAAAAAAGAAAAATTAATTAAAGTGTGAAGAATAATTAGATAAAATAAAATGGGATAAATAGGATACAGTGCATTGATTTAATAAAGCAAAATCAGGCGTAGAACAACCAGATTCTATCAAAATGGGTTTTGTTTTGATAGAACAAGAAAATGTTGGAAATTTCTTTTATCTGGAAAACTTTTATTTTTTAGTTCAGCTTTAGTTCAAGAGTAGGTAATATAAAACAGAGTGTGTAGTGCGGTTATGATTAGATTAATTTTTCACAAAGTTGTAGCATTAATACACAACCAAAGAATGTAATTATTCTTCCTTATACTTTGTCTCAATTTCTTTAATTAAAATGGGATACCTTAGTTTTTCTTCACTTTGCTTTTGTGATTAGTGTTTGCCAAGTGCAGGACTTAGTGCTGATGCTATTACTCTAGCCTTTTGAAGCATTTTTCAAGTACTTGTCACCTGAGCACATAAATGTGGAAGTTATGTTGAGGATTGTTGCGTGTTATCTTCAAAGGAGAGTCAGTCCGTCCAGTCATTCTTTCCAGAAGAGGCTCCTCTTATGGAGAGGAAGATGACCTTGACAGCACTTTCTTAATCAGAGTCTGAAAGGTAGCAAAATACAGTTTTAGCTTCTTAACACTTGAGGAAAAATATCTGAATTTCATTTTCATTGCCCTGAAGAAACCTGACTCTTCATCTCCCCATTTTGGACATTTCCTCCTGTCCAGCTGTACTTGTGGTGAGCATAAGAAGAAGCGATCAACATCTATGTCTGTCTCCCTTTTTTTTTCTGGTTATTTTCAAGTTTTATCCACGTATGAATCTTCTCATGAGAAGCAGGGAAAAGGTATTTAAAACTTTGCAGAGAAGAAACAAAGATGAAGAAATTAAATTACATCTCCGAGGTTACAGATTCATAGAACTGAGATTAATATTTAGATTTTTGATCTTGGCATTGAGCTCCCATGATAAATTCTGAAGGACAGAGAACATAAATTTAATGTAGTCAAGATGTCCTTGCACATGGAATAATTGGTCTGAATTGTTTAAGATGCCAGGGATTTAAAACTTGGCAGCTTAATTAGTTGCAACAAGGAACTGATAAACATGAAAGCAATCTTCACCTGGAGGTAACAAAGGAAGACTGTGGGTGTGGAAAGTATTTGCTCAAAGCAGTTAAACACAAAGACTGTTCTGTATCTATCCTTTATTAGGTGTTTCCAAGTAACAGTGATTTATTTCAGAGACATGGTAAAATATATTTTCAAAAGAGACTCTTAAAAATACCTAGCATAGAATCTTTTCAGCTATTTATTGACTTTGTGTTGAAATTTTCATTTGACTTTATCTTAAATTTTGTTTTATATTATTTTCTAGCAGCTTTACGGAATTTTAAATGCAAAGTATGTGTAAATACTATACATAACATATAGCAGTAAATGGTGGCAGCAAGTTCTCTCCTATGTGGTTAAGTCATATATAACTTTTAAAGAGCACTGTAAGATGGTCTGTATAAATTTAGAACGGAATTTCCTGTTGAATAGAAGTATACAGCATGTAACACACTCCAGGGATTATCGAACAAATCTGTTGTCCAGCATATGGTTCCTAGATTAAAAGGTTACTATTCTGCACTGTAGACAATCTAACTCTATTACATTAGCCTTTAGCTCTGTGTTACGTTAGTCCTTGCAGTGCTTTATATGGCTGTAACAATTTTGATGTAGTGCTTATTTGCTCCGTTTTGTATTGAAGAGAAGAGCAATGTGATTGTCCCTTTCAATAGGCAGCACATTCACAGTATATGCTTTGCTTCCTCTGTGCAGGCTATGTTGAAACATACATTTCTCACAGTACGTTAGAAATGTATCATAGCCCTCTGCCAAAGGTCTGTTTCATAGCTGCTTTAATGATAATTGTCCTTACCATTTATGAATGGCAACCAGTGCTGAAGTCACCAACTTCACAGCACTGGCGAAACGTTTTTGCGCTCACATAACGAGGTGCAAGCTAAAAGCTAAATCCTTGGAGGAGTGAGTGAATTCAGTTTCCTCGGGTAAAATTGCTGAAAGAAGCTCAGCTTCTGCAAGTGGTTCTCTGGATTTGGTACTGAAAGCTTGTTCTGGGTCTTTACAGCTGATGGTGTTATATTTTTCTATTAAGCTTTTTGGACTTATTTTGGACTGGGAATTATAGTCCAGTTCTCACCTCTGCTGTAAGCAGAGCATCTCTGCAAAGCATAGTCAGGGCATGGAGTAAAGCAGCATGAAGAGGTCTAGTGGAATTCTCAGGTTAGAGCATCAAAACTTGAGACTGATGCTTTGTTTATTGGCAGAAAAGCAGAAATGCATAGTTGGGGTGCTTGCAGATTCATTTTTAGTAAGTGAGAGGGAAAGAATGAGGCTATTCTGACAACTTCTACTGTTGAAACTGAAGAGGAAATGTCAAAAGCAATATCTAGGTGCTGCATTCAGGTAGATTCATCATTCAAACATCAGAAATTAAATCTTTTGGGTTTTCTGATTGTCATTTATGTGCTATGTTAATATAAATCCTGTGGTTTTACCCATCCTGAACATGAAATGAAAAAAATCTGTCTTCACTGGTGATCCCACCTTAAGAAATTTTTTGTGTCTGCCATGATTTTTTCCTTTCTCTACTGGAACAGACAGGACAAAAGATAACAAAAAAAGACTGTGTAATAGAAGCAGACACTGCTGAGTTAATATTCATACTGCACACGTTTAAGTTTGCAGTGCAATTACTTTTGTTTTCTAAGCGAGGAGACTATACAAGTCTGTTGAGATCTAGACTATGTGCAGTGTATGTCTGAAATATATCACAAGGGTAATATTTGATTATATGGATATTAAAACCTGAGACTGGATTTAGAAATTGCAATTAAAGCATCACAAGTGAGTGGCATGGATTTGAAAGACACTGTTGAATTTGGCTCCAGAAAAATCTAATAATATAAATTCTCGAATGCAGATTTAGAATGGTCAGTTGAGGTTGTCAAATTAGGATATTTTTTGCCAAAACCAGTACTCCTAAATAGGATCTCATCTGCCACCACAAATAGGAGCTCAGATGGAGTCACACCAGAATTACCCTTTTGCGTTTGTTTTATAAGCAGTCCTGAAATGACTTTTGGTAATATGGGTACATCTGTGCTTTTAAGTCCAGGGAAGATTTTTGTGCCAGTTATTTCTCAGAAATGCCTTTTTTTTTTTTTTTTTTTTACATAGGGCGTATTCTTGAAATTGTTACTAGTAAGGGCATTGTGCCCAGCAGTGACTGCAGCTGCAGTGTGCTCATATGCACATATGCATGCTGCTATTCCTCATTGCTCATCATGGAGTTTTCCCTGAATGAATGTGGGATTGGTGCCAATAGGTTTTTAAGGGGTTTTTTTGTGTGTGTGTTTCTGGTGCTGTAACAGGCTAATTAGGAATGAGAAGAAAGTGTATATTTAATGCAACATTGTTAAAGAAGGCTTCCACCATTTATTCGAACACTGGGTGTATGTGTTGGGGTCATCACAGGGGCTTTAAGAGCTCCTCCCTAACAGTGGAGCAATGCCAGAGGCTGCTGTGGCTGCATTGCTCTGTTTGGGCCCTTCCACCCTGCCCCATGTGCCAGGGCCTTTCCCAGCCTCACTTACGTTGCAGAAGAGTTTTTTCTCACTGAGTCTTTAACTGTTGGCTTCCTCATCTCTGCTGCTCTTTGTCCAACTCTGTGTCCCCAGCAATAGAGTCTGATATTGGTTATATCTTTTTTCATTTCTTTTCTTTTCGTTGCTGGATCCCTCGACAGCTGGTCATCTCAGTAGTGTAACTTGTGGTTAAATTAGTTTTGTCTTTTGTGCATCCTCTTGCCTTTCCACAAGTGCAGCCCACTCTCTGGGCTGTTAAACTGCAAGAAAAACATTTTTAATGTAACATCTTCTAATTAAAATTGAAAAGCATAGAATGGCAGAGGGTTGGAAGGGACCATAAAGGCCATCTAGTTCCAACCCTCTGCCATGGGCAGTGACATCTTCCACTAGACCAGGTTGCTCAAAGCCCCACCCAACCTGGCCTTGAACACTTTCAGGGATAGAGTGTCCACAGTTTCTCTGAGCAATTGTTCTAGTGCCTCACCACCCTCACAGGAAGGAATTTGATCCTAATATCTAATCTAAACCTACCTTTCAAGATCCCATTACTCTAAGCATGCTGGCTCCTGGCTCTTCTGAGACTATTGTGTCTATAGTCCCATTGTTTGCTGCTGGCCTTGACTTAAACACAGGGCCTAGCTTCATTTTTAAATTTTTTTTTAACGCTACATACATTTTGCAGGTCTATTGATTTTAATGAGGACTGATTTCATTTTTTTGGAATCCCAGAGAACTTACGGCAAGCATTAGAATACCCTGGAATATTAAACCTAATTTAAATTTAACTGAAATTGTCAGAATAAATGAATAATTGAACAAGGTATGTTTTGTGAAACACCTGGGGGATTTTCTTTTCCTACTTTTATACTTACTAATTTGCAGACAGCACTTATCTGCATTGAGACTCTGAAGTGTCATTATTCTGCTGCAGGTAGTACTGGTGGATAACTGCAAATAGTCATTCTTCTTCCTCCTCTTCTCAAAAGCCCCAGTGGTCTCCATTTATAAAATAGGGATGGCAGTGATTTTCTTTCATAAAAGTTCTGCTGAAGAGTTAGGCACTTACATATTGAGTAAAGGCACTAAAGACACGGTGAAAAAGTTGACATTACTCTGCTTTTTTGTTGCAGTGCAAAGCATACAGGTGTTATGGACTCCAACCTATTTTGTCTGTGCTGGAAACTGATCTCTGTTTTGGGAAGAGGATGAGGATGATAAAGACTTTGTTCCTTCCAGTGCTTTCATTTTATTTTCAGCTCTGCCTATTACTTTTCAGTTTACCTCTCCAGTAAATTCAACCTACCTCTTCAATGGATTTAACTACAGGGTTCTGTCTGAAAAATTTACGGAACATGTTTTGCAGACTGATATAGAAGTTTGGTTGGGTTTTTTTGTTGGTTTTTTGTTTTGTTTTGTTTTGTTGGTTTTTTTGCCTGATTTTTTTTTCTTTTAATGAATAGATCCAACTCTTCTTTGTATTTTACCATTTTTCTATTATGAAGAAGAAAACAATTTCCCTCCCTCATAATTTCAGGTGAGACCTCTGAAGGACCCATGTAAGTGGGTGAAATAACTGAATGTGAAAAGCACAATGGCTGTTGGCAAAGAGGTATCTGGTGCAGAGCAAATAAGTAAAAAAAAAAAAAAATGAATTTTTTTTTATTCTCACAGCAGGAACCCATAGGTGTGTGACAGTACCTTGGTAACTTAGGGAGGTGAATTTGTGTATCTTGGTGATCTTAATCATCTAAAGATATTTTTAATCCCTGACAAACATTGGTACACTTACTTTGCTTAATAGCTATAGAGTTTAGTCTGCTTGGACACAAAAAAATCCTGTGTTTTCTTAATTACCATAATTATATGGTAATTCTTAAATCCTTTTCTTGTACCTTGCACCTGGATAACACATGCTGAATCAAAGAACCTATTGGATGTATATAGTTATCTGTCAAACAGTACTAAATTGAGTGTTTTTATTAACATATTATATTGATTGTAATAAGTGCCATTCACTGTCATTTCAGTTTGTGCTGAAAGCATTTATAACACAATGCATCATTACTGCTAAACAGGGTATTTGAAGGTTTAATTACAGTAGATAAGGGTATAGTGGCAGCTCCCCAGGTTGCCTCCCAGGTACTGATTTTGAAAAATCCGTCATAGACTTAGAGATAATACAGCAGCCTTTTCCTTGAAGAGCTCCTCAGAACTTCAAAAGTAGAAGTACAGTAAAGAATATTCAACAGTTGATCTTAAATTGGAGTCCTATAAAATACCAGCTATGAATTGGCCAACTTCAGTAAGATTGCAGGATCTACTCCTTAGTTGTTTTGTCTTCTTAACCTGAAAGTAAAGGTATTTCTGTCCAAATAGACCTGTTTCATATCAGAAGTCTGGTTGCTTTAAGAACCAATGAGCAGGGAGAGTCTTATTGACATCCAGTGCATAGAGGATAAAAGACTTGTGTGTATATTGTCGTACAGGCACATCTCATCTGTGCTGGGAGAGCTGCAGTGATGTGCACAAAGAGCAGCATCTTATAATTGATTAAAAATATTTTTAAAATTTCTTGGAAGACAACAGTAGATATGACAAAGTGTTGCCTGCTGCCCTGCTGATGTGATTCATCATGGGAAATAAATGATGAACTGTGTTTAATGGAATGATATCAACCCCAAAGTTTGTGTATGTATGTCTGTTACTATATGGGCTTTCAGAGGGTGGCAGAGTTTCTTTGATACTCCCTTATATGTGTAGATAATAGTGCATGGAGTAATGTATTTAAATATACTTATTTTTTTGTAAAAATCACATTCTCTATGATTTTTAAGTGCAGAAGATGGAACCAGGTTTAGTAATATTTGTGAGACGTAATAGCTGTTACTATTGTAGAGAACAGCAGAGTGTCCTGCTGGAGGGACTGGCATGGAAACAGAGCAGAACCTTGAGACAAGCTAATAGTGTTGGTGTGGGCACTGCCAGTCTGCAGAATGGCACAAGTTAGGTCATGAGGTACATTTTCAAAATAAAAATTGAAGGAAGGTGGTACATGTGCTAAAGGGTTATGCAATTTTAAACAAGAGTATGCAAAATTTTAAGAAGTTAAGTCAGTGAATAGACAACTAAAAAGTTTACAATCAAGTTGAATCAGAGGAGAGCAGAGATTGTGAAGGAGTGGCACAAGACCTGACAAAACTAGTTTGGCAGGACAAGTTTGACCTGTCACTATATGAGCTTACAGAGGGTGGCTGAGGTACTTTGATTCTCCCTTTTTCACCTTAACAGGTGCTTTTTTAGGATTTTAATTTTCTAAGGCATCTAAAGGCCATAAACTGACTAATATGGTAGGCCTGGGACTGATGCTGAATCATAGTGATGAAATGGATTTTTACAGCTTTTGTGATTAACTTGTCTAATGTCAAAGTATCCTTTCGCTCTGACTTTCCATTTTCATTATCCATAGCTAATGGAGATTCAGCATCCACAAAGTTTTTTCCAGCAAAAGCAATTCCCTTTGAAAAGTAGATCTATGGTTAGATATTTCATAATATCAATGCCACAGTTATTATTTTATATTACAGGAGTTCAGAAAGGTGACAATCAAATTTGTGTTCCACGGAATCACAGCCTGGTTAAGGTTGGAAGGGACCTCTAAAGGTCATCTGGGCCAGTGTAGCTACTCAAGCAGTGGGGGTTAAAAAGCAAGGTAAGATATTAGGCAGACATGATCAGAAATGTAGACAGGAAAGCAGCAGAGTTTCAAAAATGCCCGGGTCTCCAGACTGGCATCCATGGTTGCTCTGAATGCAGCATTTGAGAGTGGAAAGGCAGAGTGCAACTCTTCTTTTTGAGTGTTGTGTGCAGAACATGAAGCTGGGAAGTTGAACCACATTATCCAACACCCTGGTTGTATGAGCCAGTGCTGTTACGTTGCTCTGCAATCCTTATTTCAAGCAAGTCTAACTAAGGGATATTTTTACTTTGCTGCTTCTACAGTACCTTGCCACTGGGCCTGTTCCCCTTCCCTGGGCTTCATGTGGTGCTTAGCAGGGCCATAGTATCCCTCCCATCAGAGACCCTCCACACTTGGAGATGCACACTTGCATCTGCATCCATGGCTCATTCCAGATATATCAACTTCTTCCTATTTTCCGTTCCAGTACTTTGGCATCTAATTTCCCATACAATGCTCTTGCTTCCTCCTGCAGTTTCTGTAAGATCATCTACACGGATGAGTTGCCACATATTAGCATATTGATGAAGCCATGGTAATTCTACAGGACCTTAGTGATGAAAGTGTCAGCTTAGACTTTGATGATTAAATCCCTTTCTTAGCTTAGCTGTAGATGTGTGGGACAGGCAGAAGCAAACTTGCTCTGTCTACAAGCCCACTTTGCTCTAGAACATGTTCTCAAGCTTGTATAGTCCATCTTTTAGTAAACTGAAGTTACCTGATGTGCCTGGCCACTTTTCAGCAGTGGTAATAACAATAGGAATTTCCTGTGCTTCTTGTTTCTTCAGTGCCTCTGAATTTTCAGAAATGCCAGACATGGTACAATTGATGAGTTCAAGCTGCAAACAAAAGTCTAAAGAGGAAGGTGTGTACATCTGCAGATTAAAAACAGTTAATGACAATAGTACTATTATATTAATTCAGTTTCAGATCTCTGTAAAGAGAGCCTTAGATCTATTAATTAATTTTACAAGAGTTATAAATTCTGTCCAAAAAGGCTGAAATCCTTAGAGACTTTGTTGGGGTGGACTTAGTATGACAGGTGGACTGGAGCAGCATCTTGTGAAAGATGGGGACACAGAGCAGTGATGGCACCTTATCAACAAGTATTTATTTTCCCTGATAGCTACAAAGCCTGGTGTGGTGGGCTGCTTCTCTGCTGCTGAAGATGCTAACCTGGGAAGCTTGAAACAAACAATATTAAAAATCTTTCTGTATATATCCAACTTAGTTACTTTGTGTGGCTTTGTAATTGCATGTATTTATTTGCTTTCTAAGATACAGTACTTGCTTAAAAATTCCAAGGATGCACATGTGTTTTAAATTTTCTTTACATTTTAGAAAATAAGCTAGGATTGCACAACTTGGTCCCTGAGACTGTATTCCCTGCAGGACTTGCAGTATTTGCTGTGATTGTATAATATCACAACTTAACCTTTTTCTGCCATGTAGGTTTTTTCCATTGGCAGGAAGAACTTGAAAAGACTGATGTTATGTTATATTGATATACAGGCAGGGCTGCACAGGCTGGTATAAAAAATGGGCATGCTGAAATTTGTGAACATAAGCAAATTTATTTAGTAGTTGTCATAATCTATGTTAGTGCCCTTTTAAATTTTTGAAATTAGGTTGCTATGCCGTAATAACTATGAACATCATTGCCCAACACCCGGGCTTTGGTAGCTTGGCATTTGGACTTGCAGAATCTAAATTTCCCTGATTTGTTTTCCATAGAAATGAAATATATTGTTTGTATATGGATAAACAGTAAGCTTCTATTTGAAAATATATAACCTGTGAGTGCAATAAGCAACCAGAAGGAATGATGGGGGCAAAAGGTGCCTGTCTGTATGGATTAGGCAGTAGACATCTACATGCTTTCATGTGATTCTTTATTCTTTGCTTTTTTTGACTGTATAGACAGTACATTATACATTGCTGCTGACAACTGGCAATTTCTGACTTCCCAGTAGAATTGGATTTTGAGAAGATTTAGAGGTGTGGAGTTACATGTGGCTTCCTGAAGCCTTGTCTGCTGGAAGTAAATAGGAGTTTCATAGTAGATGTCAACAGGCCAGCACTTGACATTTATTGTTATTTTCCTACCCTTAGGAAGAAAAATAAAGGTGTATTGGAAGATCAGAGACTGGATCATTTTGGTGGCTAAAACAGTGCAGTCCTATGTAAGTTTTGACAGGCAGTTAGCAATTTAATACAGAGTGCCTTAAGAAGCAAGGACATGTTAATGTTGGCGTTTTGATGTCCATCTTTTGTGAATCTTCCCTCCCTAAGAATCACACCCTTGCTGAGATCTCAGAGTGTGCAGCTCTTTCACAGAGGTGAGCCTGGATGAGTCGCTGCAGTTGCTAATGGGCAGGCAGAGACAGAGCCCAGCTCAAACCCATGTGTAGGTACTGGGTCCTCAGTCCCAACAGGTTCACTGTGGAGGTCCTGTCCTGCTGCACCGTGAGTTGGTTGTGTAGGCATTGCCTCAAATGGCTGCACTGGGGAAGAGGAGCTGAGGAAGGGAGCTGGGACAATCTAAATGCCTTGTGGGTGAGGTGGTAACATCCAGCCATAGTCACAGTCAGTTATGGGTGGTAGTGTCTTAAATGGCATCTCAGCATATTGCCCATCACGGGTTATTGATTTGAAGTAAAAAGTGGAATGTGCTTGGAATGGAGGAATGGGAGCCACTGACATTTCTGAGGCTAGCACATCCAGGCATTAAGACAACAAGGGGACATTAAAGCAAGCTGCATATTGACCAGGGATGAAAAAAAGTAAGCTTTGACATTCTTGATGGTTATTCTTGTGTGATAGCCTGTTGGCTGCAAAGTGTTCGAGGGCTTGAATATTCAGTATTTCAGCATAAATTAATAGAAGATGAAAACTACTTTACAGCATCAACAAAAGTACTCGTGTTTCCTTGAGCATTTATTTAGTTCTCCCAGAGAAAATGGGCACAAAGTCTGTGTTCATTTGATCGCTGTGAAAAATGGTAGAAAGCTTCCTTTCTCCTCCCTTGTCATTTTGCTCAGTTCAGTTTTTTATGAGTTATTGTTTGTGTGGAACAGTTGACTCCATTTAGAAAGAAGTAGAACATTCTGTCAAATGCTCCTGTTGGGTGCAGATTCACATCCCTGCAGTGTGGTGCTAGGGCATTTCAAAGCAATAATTTTCTGGCTAAGACAAAAGTAATGCCGTAAAGAGAGGTTTGTGCGCTTCAGTGGCACTGAAATAAAACCACAAAACCTAAAACCAGGAGGATGCAAGTGTCACTTGCAACATGCTGGATGCCATAGATTAGTTCTGTATGACCTTTAACAGGACTGAAAATCTATTTGATTTTGCGCTGTCTTTCCCTAGACAATACACAGAGTGCTAAAATCCCAAAAAGAGCATAAAGCAATGGATGGATATGGAAGGCAGATTAATTTAAATTAAAAATGCAAACCGTTTCTAGCAGAATATGATTGACCATTGAAAAATATAAACAACCAAGAGAATGGCAATTCATCTCTTGATGTCCTCCAGTCGAAACTTCAGTCAGGTGCAAGTTATGCCTTGGTTGTGCCTGATTTCCCAGGCTGATTGTGTGTCAGTCTTCAACTGCGTTATGCAGGAGGTCACACTTGATATTTGTTATGATCTTTTTCAAATTAAATCAGGAACTATAACATGAGCCAAATTGAAATTAACGGTGTTCTTTGTCTCTCCCTCTCTTCACAGGTACTACAGTGCTACCATTTTGCAGATGTCAGGAGTGGAAGATGACAGGCTTGCAATCTGGCTGGCTGCACTGACAGCATTTATAAACTTTATTTTTACTCTTGTGGGAGTCTGGCTTGTTGAAAGAATGGGTCGCCGGAAACTTACACTTGGTAGCTTAACAGGTGAGTGTTCCTTTAGTGTATTATATTTTCCTCATTATTAATGAAAGGAAAATAAAATTTCAAGTGCAATTTTTTTCGAAGTAGTCCTCTTCAAAATTACAGTGTTGATGCCATCTTCTCCCTGAAGGTTTTCAAGACTATTAGTAAAATACCACAGCTAGAGGCTAATTTTAAAGTGACAACCTGTTATTTTTTCAGGTAACTTTCTTCTTAAAGCCATGTTTTACAATATTTTCATTTAGCCTTTTTTTCCAGTTTAAGGAATCAAATGCCTGGAACTTCACAGGTCGTTAGTTTTTAAATTAGTTCTGTTGTTGCTGTCAAGGATACAAATTTCTAGTTAGTGCAACACAGAAGAGAGGGGCACCAGCTGCTATGTCACTGGATGTGCAGTTCCCAGCTCTCAGCTGAGTTAATCTACACTAGGCAGAGCAGTGACAACACAGTGACACTTCTGGTTTGGTACAGTTACTCAAAGCATGTTTCTCACATCTTAAAGGTACGAACAAAAATCTCAAATTGCTGCTTTTGGCACAGTCTGTTCCAGATCAGTTAAAACAGATCTCCCCTAAATGTCCTTCTGTGCCTCCAGACAGTTTGTTGTCTTGTCTTTCTGTGGTATGGATCTCTCTGGGGCCTGCACTGACACTTCTGATTCTTGGGTGCTGCCACTCCTTTAATGTCTACTGAAACAGAGTATTTATTTATTTATTTATTTAGTTAGTTAGTTAGTTAGTTAGTATTTGGCCCCAATAATCTCATACATCTGGCCTGTCCCTTCAAGAGTTTATTGCTTATCTGGACCCAGCTGTATAGCTGTGATAACCAATACGGAATTCTCATATTTTCAAAGCTCTTTGCTTTTTAGCTCTGCTAAACATATTCAAAGGTTGTACATCTGAAATGTAGATATAAATGTCTCGTGCAAAGCGTATTAGTCATGGAACAGAGGAGGATATATAAATAAGACACAGAATTAACAATGGAGCATAATGCATTAAAGGGTTATTTGTTAATGATGTTTGGACACAAAGTAATTGTTTCATAAAACCGGTCTTTCTTTTGTGGCCGGTTGCTGGCCGTCCGTCTGCAGCGTCGCTTGAGCCAAGCTGCATTGCAGACCGTTTTATCTATGGTCCCTCCTTAGGGAAAATACAAATAATGACAGTCATGAAATCATGTATCATCCGTCTGTACTACTTAGAATTTTTTCGTGCAACATTTGATTTAGGTAGTGGTGGATATGATGTGTTTTCCTTAGCAAGAGGGCTGTGTAATAGCCTGATAATTACTAATAATAACTGATAATTACTAAATCTACTGATGGATTTGTTTTCTCATGGGGTAAACATATCTTACTGCTCTACTTTGGTTTGCATTTCTAAGGACGTTACAATTTACACTGAGTTACTACTGGCAGCTTCTCTGGTCTTTGGGGAAGCCAGGTATGCCCCAGTCTCCCACTGCATAAAATGAAGACAAAACTACTACTTTTGCCTGCTGCTGCAAGGATGTGGGGCTTTGTTTTTTTAATAAAGGCTAATAGATAAAAACCAACAAGAATAACCAGTAGAGTAACATTAATATATTGATTAAAAGCCAATGTACTGTAATTTAATTTTGTAATCTTGTGCAACTTTTCCTGCTTTCTGAAAACATTTGGCAAAGAGATGTTTTAGATTTCATTTAATGTGTCTTTATCATTCTCAGAATATTAAAAAAAATTTTTAAATTTGAATTTAAAAAGAAAAAATTTAATTAAAAAAAATTTTTTTAAAAAAGCATTATGAAAAATTATAGTAAACTTCTGAAAAAAAAAAATCCCACCTTTTAAATTCTCTTTACTGCAATTGCTGATTCGTCTTCGTGTCCTGTCCATTTTATATCTTGGTATAATTTCTTTTCTTTCTTCTGCTCTTTTTCTTCAGTTAATTTCTTTCTTCAAAGTTGTTGGTTGGGAAACATGCAGGAATTGTGACAAGTGCATTTTCCGATTTATTTCTGTTTTCTTCTTTCCCTTCAGAAATTGTTAATTTGAAAGGTACTTGGGCATTGTACAATTTGTATCTCTTTTTGTAACAGAGAGGATCTAAAATATCTTCAGGATATTTCCTTTTGCCTTTTCCCAACTGAGATAATGATATACTGTGATTGTTTGGTTTTGTTCATCATAGGAAAACCTCCCGCAAAATGAAAACGTATTAAACTTCATTTGCCAAGTTTACATATTCAGTACTTTTCCAAAGAAACAAGGTATTTAAAGAGATACTGGAAGTGAGTATTAGTGTATTTGATTAACTTAAAAGACAGATAAATCATATTTAGAATGAATATAAGTAAGCATATATACCCTGTCTGAATATATTTGCTGTCTGGTTTATGGCATTTGGAATGTACGGGACATCTAGTGCAACATGCAGCCTGCCCAGAAAACTGAGATTATTAGTGTACTTACCAGCCACAGCAGTAGAGAGCCAAGGAATATCTTATGGTGGGAATGTGCTTTCTGCACGTGTGTTTTGTGACTGAGTTTAAGGTCTTAGTTGCCTTGGTTCAGGTAAGTGTGTGGTCCAACCATTCCCACCTATTGGCCATGGCTGCTGCACAGGCATATTCGTGGATAACATTATTACACATATCTTGGTAGTTTAGATATTATTTTTATCTCAGAGAAAGGTTTTCACATACTAAGTGTGTTTGCCAGCTAGGAAACTTTTATACAACGTAGATCTCAATGCGTCTTTGAGTAGCAAGAGGTAAAGGTTTTGTAAGTGTGAGTTTGAGGCAGTTGCAGTAGTATCATGAGTAGTGAGGTTTTGTCAATTTTCATTAAAATGATACAGTATGTTGTGTGTGTGTGGCAAATAAGGTAGGAAAACTATGAGTTACGTTCCAGTAATGGCCTGTTCCACAAGAGTATGAACCTTTTTTGTGATCTTCCTCTCATAATTTTGCCCAGCTTGTGCACAAGGAATTTGTTGGGGGAAACAGGAGCAAACAGATGGAAGGGGGCTTTTTCCCAGCTGATGTTATGTGTGCTCTTTGAAACAAGATATGTTGCACTTTTTGATGGTGTTCTTATGAAAAGTCCAATTTCTCTACTTTCACAAAGAAGTAGAGTCAATGAAAAAGCTGATGTTGCTTTGTGTTTTACAGAAAAGCCTGCAAGTCTGGGTGTGAGAATGGAGAAAAGTATGGTGATTTCAAAGTCACTAATAAATGTTACCTTTGCAACATTATTTTCAACACCAGAAATAATAATACCTGTTCATTCAAGCAGCGGCAATTCCACAGATTGAAAAAGTCTCAACCTACTAATTTAGTATCTTGACATAAGCTGGTGCACTTGACTTTAATATCTAACCTAATTTAGGATGTAGATGTAGCAAAGGGTATTTTTCTTAGGTCCTCATCACAACTCTTTAGGGAATGCTGTATGCATAGTGATGGGGTGCCTTGCTTTCCCAAGCAGAGTTCATTTCAAGAGAGAATTATTTCATGTGCTCTGGAGAAAAGTATCACATTTTTCTTTATCTGTATTTTTAGGTACTGCTGTAGCACTCATTATCCTAGCTTCGGGATTTTTGCTATCAGCTCAGGTCTCGCCAAGAATCACACTTAATCCACCAGATCCTTCACATCAAAACTCTACCTGCACAAAATACAGGTGAGATTTCATGGTCATTCATCCGATCTTCTTGAAGATTGTTTCCAGTTAATTGAGTTTTACAACCTAGTGTAATAGACAATTATTCACAAAGCCTAGTACAAGGAATTAAACTAGATAGCTAAATTTAAAATCCTAACTTCCCTCTGTAGAGAAAATTAGACCCTTTGATTAAATTCTCTGAGTAATCCTTCGGAGTTTCTCGGACTAAATAAGGTGGTTAAGTGGCAAATTCCACATATACTTCTTCTAATATATCACACTTGCTGCAAGTTACAGTGTACACAAAGTCAGGAATACTTTATAAGGAATTTATAAAAATGCTTGCTGTTATTCATATGCTTGTAGATTTGTGATGTATAGCAGCTGTAAACTCTTCAAGATGTGTTCCTTGCCTATGGTTTTCCTGAGCAAGAAAAAGTAATGTTCAGATAATTGCATACCCATTAACAGTTATAATAAATGTGCGGGTTTTGACCTGTTTTTCTTCCATATGCAGTCATAGTTTCAAATAACATTGCCTCTGGGGTTTTAAGAATGTGTAATTTTCTATCTTTTGTGGGGTTTATTGTTTGAGTGCTCTTATGTTCATTTAGCTGACAGACTAGGAAATTCCCGGTTCAGAGAAGATGATAGTTCAAGGGCTGAAGAAATTCTTAATTATGTTCAAAATCCATCTTATGTGTGTTTGTAGTAGAAATAATATATAGAGAAATGAGAGGTACACTTCTAGTTTTGTAGTGATATTGGCTAGAAATATGGCTCATGGCTTTTCTTATGCCAGAGCAATGTCTTAGGTGAAAGATTGTGAGGATCTGAAGGTTTATAGAAAACTGGGGAGGGGATCGAAGGTCTTCATTGAGTGTAAATAGATATGAATAACTGCAACACAGGATACTACCAGATATAATGGTTCCTATTTTGAAAATGTGTATTTTTACTTGTTTTCTACAGCAGAGTCAGCTATAATTTGCAATTTTTGAGATGGGCCTGTCTACAAAATGGCGAGTAGGCTGGTTAAAAGAGGTAAAGGGGGAAGATGCTCTTCTTTTGGAATAAGATTACACTAAAAGAAGAACATGAGAAGGATTTGCTTAGTGCTTCAGTTAACTGTTTGGAAAGGATTTCTGGAGAGAGGAGATGCACCCTTTGCAGAACACATAATTTGTTATTTAATAAAGCTAGATGGTTAATGTAACCTGAAACGGTATAAAATTTACGTACAAGAAATATGGCTAGTCCAACTTAAAAAACAATGAAAAATATTCAACAGAATTTTCATGTTCCAGTTAACCACAGCCAGTCAGGAAGGAAATTTTCATGGCTTTCATAGTGTGCACTTCTGGGCAAAAGCATGAAAAATTAAAGCAGGTAGTTCCAGTAAAGGCGTGTTTTTTCATGAATTATTGGAATACTTGTAATCTCTTGTGATTTCTGTTTCTGATGTGAAGTGAGCAAAAGCAGATATGATAAAAATTCAAAGGTTCTGGAAAAAGAGCAATAAAATAATTTAAATATTTTCATTTGAAATAGCAGGAGCTCTTTTTTTTAAAGATAGAAGTGATGGGGAAATAATGAGCAACATATGAGAAAGCTTTAGGTGCTTCTTTTTAATCTTATGCCATACTGTAGTAGAGATACACAAAAGCCAGGAGAGCCCACAAATCACAGAATTAGGCTACAGCACCCAGTATTTAAAAGGTTTGTACAAAGAAACAGGGATTGATATGCTTAATAACAACTTTCACACTTGTATGCCTAGAACTGTATAAATTTTCGTGCCTCAAAACATCACCAAACTGTGATCCAGATAGAGCCAAAGGAAGAATATTCCTTCAGCATCATGAATATTGGTGTTCGTTATTTCTGGAGGTTATGACATACAATACATTATATTTGACTTGAAAAAGTGGCTTTTTAAGGTCTGAGTATGCCTGCTTTCTATTCACATTGTCAATAAGCTGAATGAAATATAAAATATTGGTTTTGTCATGAGAAAGTAGATGGTGTTGGCAGCATTCCACTTGGGTTAGAAGAACTTCAGCATAACATGAATGGTCTTGGAAGGAAAAGGAGATGGGAACTGCAAACCAAAGAAAAGCTAAAGGCTGGACTTTACATTGTGACTCACCTCTCTCTCCTTTTTGGCCCTGGAGTCATTCCCCGTGGCAGCTAGAAAGCTGAATCAAAAAGATTCCCAAACCTGAGGATTTGAAAGTAAAAGTCTAGTCTGTATAACACCAGTCTTGCATATTTTCTTTGCTACTGTAAGAATAATGGCATTACCGTACAGATAGCCACTGTGTAGGGCAGCAAGTGTTGCTGTAGAGACAGTTACAAACAGAATATCCAATCAAAGTAAAAGGAAGTAAATTCATGGCAGTGGTCTCTTGCTCTTTAACCCATATCTTAGCTTGTTCCAGTAGAACTTCTGGTGTCTCAGATTGCTTAACATTGTATCTTGCAAGTCTTCAAAAGGTCTCAAAAAGTTTGGGAAAAGCAAAAGGCAGCGGGACTTCAGAAGATGAACACGTAGTGCCATCCTCCTGTAACTGCTTTCAAATATGTGCCTGCACAAATGCAGCTCGTAGTCCTCTTCCTCTTATGGGGACACAGTGCTTCTCTGAGGTGAGGTAAACTTAAAAGTCTAAACCTGTTTGCAGCTTGGGCATTTCAGAGTGTGGGGGTGTGTCCTGGATATAATTTGCATTTGTCTGTGCCAAAATGTATTTATAAGTTATGAAAACGTCATAGAACTTCTTTTGCTGACAGAAGTTTCACTGACACTGTGCAGAGTGAAAATGCTTTTTATGTTTGTAAAGCCATTGGGTTAAAGTAAGTGTGGGTGTCCATTACTTAGAACTCTTAGTGCTACTACAAACAGTCTGTTTGCTTGTTCCTTCAGTCTATATTCCTCTGCACAGACTAATTCCTGCTGCTAGAATAACAATGAAGATAGAAAGACTAACAAATAAAGAGCACAGTCATTGTCCTAATTCAAAAAACCATGTAGGGCTTGAATACTGTGTTCTCAAAGAGCTAAGCCATGCAGATAGTTACAGGATACCTGTACATGGTTGCAGAAAACAAACCAGTAAGATATGCTGTAAATAAAATAAATCAAATAGAGTATTTTCATTTGGTGTAGAGGTGTACAATATTATGGTTGAACAGCCAAAAAATAATCCATAAATCTCTGAAAAAATAATTGAATCATGGAAATACTTCAAATTCAGCAGGGCACTCCAAACACTGAAATTTGTTTTGCCTCCGTATGGTTGAAAGTGGGTGTGTATCTCACTGAGGAGAGGCAGGGTGAATGCTCCTCTCTGTGCCATCCATTAATCAAATTTTGTTTTCACACTCAGCTATATAAGGTTGTGTAGATACTTGCAGTGTGACCACCTGTTTTATTTGATTTCAATCTCCTCAGCAGCTGTGATCTTACTTATCATCAAGGCTACAGAAATCTCAAAGGTAAATTTAAGAATACAAAGCAACACCATCCCAAAGTTTGTCACCTTAGAAGTGAAAAGATGAACTATCCATTCCTATTATTATTCCGACTACCAAAACTCTATAAATGTTCTCATTTTTACTGGGAACTTGCCTGGTTCTGGAAGGAGGTTTAGGTTAGGGCATGTGTATTATCTACCCTCCCACCTTTTCCCAGTCTTTAAAGGATCAATGATGTGACTGTTTGGGACATTGAGCCGTATCTGTAAAACTACTGTGGTCCCGCTACCTTGTATTTTTGCTTGTTTTCTCTCCATTCATGTGTCTCTCTCTGCACTCCTTGAGACTTGGTTGGCTCTAGAAGACATCATGTGAACCTGTTCTGGTTAAGCAGTATTTTTCATGTCAGTTACTATATGAAAATGGCAAATATTGTGTTAAGCTTAGGTCAACCCTCATATCTTAGGGAAATGATACCTGTGCACACAAAGTTTCTCGAAATCCTTCCTGAACAGATTGTCTTCAGACTGATTAAAACAATACAGGCGGTGCCAGCTGTGCTGGGCACACAAGGACTCTGTTGTTCATTTTTAAATTAGTCACCCTCACATGGTTCATGATCCTTAGCTCATTGTACAAATACACACCACTGAGATGAAGGCACCAATATTTAGTACTCCCACATAGCCATTTAGTAAGATAGCTAATGGACAGGAATATATATTTTCTTTATGAATGTAGCAGAAATATGTAATTGTGATCAGTCCTGAAAAAATCAGTTAACCCCGTAACTGAAGCTGGTTTTATTGTTTTTAATGGCCTTCGGATGCATATAGTAGGTGTATTAGCTATTGTACTTTATTTTATTGAGAACTCATTGACAATCTGATTTATCAGCAAACTAGGCATTGCTATTTTTCATAATGTCACTGTATCATGGAACCAGTATTTTTAAAAATTATTCTCATTTTCTCTTTCTAATGTCAAAGTGCCTGAGTTACTTATCTTTCTGATAACTGAGAATTGCAATAATAAATAGTAGTAATGGGTTTTGGCCATTGAGGTCAGAAAATTATGAATATGTAAAGAGATAAACATATTTGAAGATGCTTTTTCCAGGTCTTATGAACTGTAGTTAAAATTCTAATGGTTTATGTTGCAGAACTGTGAAACGACCTCAACATAGACTTGAAATTTATTAAGTAAATAATATAATGATATATTGCTTGGTAACAATTTTCCCTTTGCTGGCATGTTGGTCTTATCAATCAAAACTTGTAATTTAATTTTAAATTATAAAGGATAGGAAGGAAGATGTCAATCCATCTAGGAAGCCTTCGGTGATTGGAACACGGACTTTGCCGGGTCCGATGAGGACTGTCCAGCCCTCGCGTCCTCTGTGGCTCACCTGCAGCTCCAGTCCCTGATGCAGGGCACCATTCGTAGCGACTGGGACACGGACCCAGACCGGCAGGGAATCTGAATCGTTTATTCAAAGAAACGAGCTGGTTTTATACACTTCTTCAAGGCACAGTATTTCCTTACATGGCAATACTCACTATGTGACCTATCCCATGCTGCCACATCAGCAACACACGTTCTGAATGTCCTTCTGTGGGGTGATCACGCGCTGTTCACCCGTCTGTCAGCTCCCGGCAGCTCCTCTCCATAGGGCTCTGCTGTGTGACACCTCCTCCCCCCAGGGTCTGGCGGAGACAAGCCTCTCTGTGCTGCCATGTGCTCCTTTGTGCTGCCATGTGCTTCTATGTCCCACAGCCTCTAACTCAACTCCATCCCATCTCTTCCCACAGTAAGCATCTTTAATGTGAAATTCTCTCATCAATTTAAACACAAAGATCTGAAAAGTAACTTACCTGAACTATAATGTCGGTGAGTGCAATGCAGTTCCTGTAACCATTGTTAAGTTTTCCACATGCTTTGACTCAAACTCTGCATTAGTGAGGAAACAAGGTGTTATTCATATAAGAAGCTATTAACACTTCACATCTCTGCTAGTGCTTCTAAGACTTTGCTGTTTAACAAAATCAGAACGTTGCTTAGGGAATGATTTTTTTAAATCTTCCAAAGTGACGGTGTTATACTTTACATGGTCTGCAGGTTTTAGTCACACAAGGATGATTTTAATCAAGTTTGAACAGAGCTTCTCTCTGATCTACCTGGAAGCTGGAAATACAGTATCTATGTGTAGGGTCTCTTTAGAAAAACAGTTTTCAAAAGAAATTATGCTACAGAGATAGCCATTCTGTCCAAAGTAAAGGCATGTGTAAGTCAGTTGTTTCTGTTCTTTATTGTCTGTGTTGCTCAGTTCCAGGAATATAGTTGGAGGCTATATAAATTCAGAAAAAAAGATCATCAAAGACAAGAAACAATTGATGCCTATGAGCAAGTAGATCAGGACACTTCTCATGTGATGTCAGCATTCCAGCACAGTCTGCTGCCAAGGTGCTTATAGCAGTAGTGGGGTAGCCCTGATGATCTAAGGACTAGGCAAAGTTTGTAGAGTCAGTATCTTCATAAGACTATGATAGATGAGAAGAATAGGTGAGCCTTCACATCCTCACTACATCTAAAGCAGAAGTAGCAAACACTAAGAGGCTGAAAACAATTTCTGTGAGGTTGTATAAATTATGTTCCATAGTTAGGAATGGGAGCCTTTGTGAAGAAAGTTTAAGAAATGTTTGAAGAGAACTAATGTATTTATATGTGGCTGGCGTATCAGGAAGGGTGAGGATTCAGGACTGGTCTGGAACTTTAGGGAGGACACCAAAGAATCGTCTCAGTGGAAGTGATGGAGCAGGAGCCTGATTTGAAGATGAGAAAGGGTTGATCATACTTGAACATAACTGTGATTTAGATCTGTTGGAGTATCTGTGTGGTGAATTACAGAATGGCAATTAGCATCCAAGTACTGTGATTATAAATGATAGCTTTTCCTTATGGACACCACTAAATATATGTTACCTAACAGAGTGCTGGTAGAGCTTAGCAAATAGACTTCTGTCACTTGGTCTCTTAAAACAGCAGGAAAGTGCTCTTGAAGTCCAAGTGGATTTTTCTCATTTTTTAGCAAATGTTTTATTTCCTGTGTCCTAGATACAACTGCTGGAAGTGGTATCTGCAGTTAGCACACATTTTAACTGCCTAAAGCATCCCCTATATTCTTGTCCAGTTATATTTAATCTCTGTTTAGTGCTTCACTTTTGGAAGCAAAACAGTAACCATCAGAAGTATAAAGAAAGGCTTGATTTCATGCCTGAGGTGCAGTGGAGCATGTACAGACAGCACAAGCCCTCAGGCACAAGCATCATGCAGCTTTAAACATGGTCCTAGTACCTAACTGAGATGAGTTTGTGTATAAAAATGAAGCAAGCCATTTATCAAAAAACCCCTAAGATTCTTAGTTGTGTATCTGGCTGAAAGTATCAATATCCTGCCATGTCAACAGAGCTAATAGGTACTGCTGTATTTATCCAAAAGTCCTTGTACTTTTTTTTGTTGAACTAAACACGTTGGCTGTTTGGATTCATCGGTTGCCCATGTCCCTTGGTGAGTCCAACTGAGTAGGCCTGCCTTGACCAGTGATATTCAGCTCAGCTGTCTTGGCCATTTTCTTTTGGTTGAGGCTGGAGGAAGAGTCATTGTCTGGTTGTAGATAGAATACAAGAACAGAAGCAAGGAAAGCTTGATCCCAGCTTGTTGTTGTTCTGTAAGGAGCTGGAAAGGAGCTACACACTGCAAGCTAAGGGAGGCAGAGACTGTGTACATAGCCAGTCTTGAGAGCAAAGAGTAACCTGAGTGTAGGATGAAAGGTCCACCTGGCCTAGGATCATGCTTCCAGTGTGGCAAACAACAAGCTGGAAATAGTAAAAGGCAGCACAAAGTGACATTCCTTCCAGCCTGCAATGATTTGCAGCTTATGTTCTCTCCAGGTGAGATATGCCTCAGTAGGTACTGCAAGACCCTCCTGTCCCTACATTGACCCTTTCCTGCCTGAGACAGTTTTTATTGTTCCTGCAGTTATATGAGGAAAACCATCCTCAGGAATATGAATATTTGCATCATACAGAGCAGGAGCAGTGGATTAAATGAGCTCACAGCAGTGGAATTTACTCTGTGGACAAGACAGGACACGAGCAAAATGTCTTGCATATAATATCTCAGGTTGGAAGGGACCCATAAGGATCATCAGGTCCAACTTGCATGTTGCAGATCTATCAGATTTTCGCATATAAAGCCTTCTTCACATACTCAGGCTGATTCTGCAGCATGTACTCACTGTGAATGATGAATCTAAAAGAGGTGAAAAGAGTCTGTCCGCAAAAGAGTGTGTATTTGGGGGTGTTTTGGCTGTTCTGCTACTCATGCAGTAGAATATTATGAAATCAGGTGCTACATTCTGTACAGCTACACAGTCCGTAATACATTATCAGGTTCAGTTTGCATTTCTGTAGCTGGAAAATAGGAACATATGGATACATTTTGTAATTGGATAACAGAATATGGAAGGCAAAGTTGAAAGCTCTTTAGAATGTGGCAAAAATGAAAATCACTGAAATGTTTTGAAATGAACAATTCAGAAATTGAGGTTCAGCTTGAAAATGTCAAGATAGTGTGAGAAAAAGAGAAATGATACTTGCAGAGCAAGGGCCCTGGGCAAAAGTCTTTTAGTGCTAAATCACTCAACAAAAAGTGTCAAGGTAAAACTTGCAGCTCAAATTACAAGACTGCTGAGAATTGTAGGAAAGTCATTACTTATGAGGTAATTTTGCAAATTTAAAGTGCAAAATGTAAGGATGAAACAAACATAAGTGTCTTGGGGTGGCTTTATGATGTATCCCGTATTACCGCTCTGTGCCCAGACATGAATCCTGTGCCTTTCTCTCACACCCAATTTTAAAGACACAGAAAGGCACAGGATTCATGTCTGGGCACAGAGCAGTGACAGGGGATACAACTTTATGATAGGTGATCATAAAGTCACCCCAAGACTTCATCCGAATTTGTCTCAAACCGGGACGTAAGTATGGAGTATTCTAAGCAGTGGGGAAAAACCAGTTATGAACCTTTCATCGGCATCTGGAGAGTCACTTTGACAGGTCAGAGATTTTATTCCATATTTTTAGAGACTGCATTAGAGCCTAGTAAACTGCACTGCTAGGAAGAAAGAAAACAGTAATTTTGTATCAAGAAAAATGTACACAGATAGTCAATTAGTAATTCATCAGTGTAGTGTAAGATCTCTGTGAGAGAGGATGGTGTTGTGGCCTTTGTGATCAACCTCTAATCTCAGGAACAGTAATTGGGCAGGCTGATCCAGAGCAGAGCGTTCTGAAAGTTGCTACTGCTCAGGCTGGCAAGAAATTGCTATCAAAGGTCCTCAAAATTAGTGCTGTCAGTCTTTCTAGATATCAGTTATGTGTGGTCAGATGAAGGGGACGTGTGTTGAGTGTGTTGGCAGAATCAGTGAGGAATTGCAGGGTTGGGGATATCTAGTCTGCTAACTATCCATCAGCTCCTCAGTAAACATACTGTGATGTTGAAGCAGAGACCCAGAAATCCCATTCCATGGCAGTTTTCCATAAACTGAGAGGTCAGGCTACTTTGTTCTGTTGAGTTCATGCTACTGATCTGCAAAGAAGCTGGGCATCTTTGGAATTCTGGAGCCTCAGAGTCCTGGTTGTTGTTATTCTGCCTCGTAGGCTGGAGCATCTGAAGTCTAGACACTTGCCTTCTTGTTGGGTTGCCTAGGAGCCCAGCTGGCAAGCAGGGAGGGAAACAGGCACATTGTAAAACCTTTCTGCTGTAATGCTGCCTGGTTTCATCATAATCAAATGATCTCTCTCAGGTATTTCAATATTGACTTGCCAGTCTCATAGACAGCCATCCTGACTGGGAATTTTCAATGGGCTTTTCAGAGATGAACTTGTTTTCAAGACACTAGCTCATAAACTTAGCACAAATATAAATATCTCATGGTAAGTGGAGGAAGCATATCTCCTGTTTATAATTGGATGCAAATTTCCTTTCCTACCTAGACATCTGAGAGTACGCCTGTGTAGAGCTTTCAAGGCCATAACTGATCTCTGGTGTGGATTTGAAGAATTACCAGTATTTTTAAAGATTCATCCTCTGACAAATTTTCCAATACATATGTTGGTAGGACTGATAAGAAGGTGCTTTTGAGGACAGGAATGAGCTCTGTAGGAGATAGTTCTGTGTCAGTATTATATTGTGCGTTTCTTTTCCTGATATATTCTATATCCTATATTATTTATATCACTATGAGCATGTATTTCAGATTATGTGCTCAATTTCAAATTGTTTAAATAGTTTAGCAAATAATAGTGGGGATAGAGGGAAGAAGAGCATAAACCTGAAACTACTATATATTTTATTTTTAGAGTAAGCAGCCTTAGCACATGATGTCTTTGATTGTTTTTTAATTGCTTCTTTGAAAAAAAAAAATCTTCCTTGCTTATTTCATGCTGCATCTTCTGTTATCATTAGACAGTAACTGATAGAGGTTTTTTTTCTGTGTTATGAAACAGCTGTAATGTATATATGCTGGGATTTTTGGAGGAAAATACATTGGTATTCATCTTGGAAAAAGCAATGACCATGTACCTCATCAAAGACAACATAAAATTTTATATCAGTGATAAAACAGGGCACAGAAGAATGCTAAATGTTCTGAATAGCAACTGCCTACTCTTAGTCTGATGGGAGTTAGATTTGAAATGGCTTTATGTCTTGCATGTCGCATTTCTGTGTTTCCTCTGGCATAAATTGGTCTTGTCTCTAAAATCTGAAGTCAAAATCTGATTGTATGAACTCACTATATAGGTAATGATGGGAAATCATTACCTATATAGTGAAGCCCAAATGTAAAGGGTTTATAAAGAGCTGTTATTTAACTGTTCAATCTGAAAGACACACTTCAGAAAAGATGTGGAAAATAATAATTTTAAGTTATTTAAATGGTTATGAGTAACTCTCTATAACCTTTGACATTTGGCAAGGCATGAAATCCAGCAGCCTTTGATGATGTTAAAGGTCCTTTCCAGCCTAAATTATTCTATGATATCCAATAAAGCCAGAGGATCAGCTGAACTAGCAGCCGTGTAGACAGACACCAGAATCAATACTCAAATCTCTCAATTTTTTTTCTCGATGGGAGGGAGAAATAAATAAGATATCTTGTGCTTCCCACTCCATTGGTTACTGATACCCAGCACCCCATGAGGTTATGTGAAGTTACCCAGCAGGACAGAACAGACAGTGCAAGTTCAGCTCTGCTGTTCATCTCTGCATTGATGCTAGTGAGGACACTGAGGGAAACCAGGTGTCCAGTCCTTGTCCTGTCCTCTGCTGGCAACACCATAAGGATGACACTCATTGCTGTGTCTTTTTATAAATTTTTTATTAACAGGCACTTTGATAACATCATTTGAGTGGAAAATGTTCTACAGTTTGAAAATCATATGTCACAATCCTGTTTGATATCATGGGATTCTTTTCAATATAAGAAAATATTATAATCTTTTACATTTTTAGTATTTTTATTGCATACTTCAACACATTTGTGATTTATAAAAATGTTTTTTATTCAACTGCAGTCTTCTGTTCCTGTCAACTCTTTTGGTTACTGCCCATTGCTGTTTTAATATTGATGTAGCAAAATGTAACTAAATCTCGCTACTGTAATAGTTATCCTTTCCTTTGAAAATTGCTAATTGCAGAATTACAATTTTATCATTTATCTTTGCAAGAGAAGAAATGTTTACTACAGTTAGATAAAATGATTGGCTTTTACCTGAAAGTTTTGTTTCATCTCTATTGCAAAAATAATTTCTGCAGTTTACAGCTCTGTTAAGAGCTGATTTAATGCAGCTTTCCTAATTAAAAAAAACCAAACTTTTTAGACTGGAGTTTGACCAATCAGTTAAGCAAGTGGAAAGTATGTTGAAAATAGATTTATATTCTAAATGGAGACAGCATAGAAATTCTGCAGTAATTTAATAAAATGTCAATTAGAATTTATTCTCTGAATGAATTTTCCTACAGCCTGATCAGGTACCACAGGGTGGATGCAGATGGACTACCAAAATATGTTACAGAAGAAGATGAAAGCAGTATGTGATAGTTTTTGGAGAACTTACTTGTCTTGTCTCCAACACTGACAACTTAACTATGTGCATTCCAAGACTGATTGGGAGGTGCTGTTGGTTTTGACATCTACAAATGAATGAAGTGTCGCTTAAGTATCTCTTTTTTCCCTCTTTCAGTTATTGCAGTGGATGCATGTTAGATCCAGACTGTGGTCTCTGCTACAAACTGAATAAATCAAGTGTTGTTGAGTCCTCATGCATTCCTGTTGATAAAGATTCTACAATGAAAGCAGCTTGGGGCAGGTATGTCACTGGTCAAGATTTTTTAGCCTTGTGCTCTACAGAGAGTGTATTTTATGCTATTGAGAACAGTTTTGCTTTTACAAAAGATGTTATTCTTAAGATCTTCGGGAAGAAGAAAATAACTTGGCATTGTCAAAAATAGGTTATTACTTTCTAACAATAAAGAAAAGCCTTGACCCTGATGTATGCAGCCCGTTCGGTATAGTCTGCCACTTAGGAAGTATGGCAGAAGTACACTAGAAATGAGGAAAATTACCTTTCCTTAATGTTTTCATTCATTTGAGGTGGCATATTCCCTAGTTATATACTTAAAGCCGTCTGAATTAATTTTCTTTTTAAATGCGTGAATTAAACCGCACTTTTAATATTGGCCTACTAAAGAAAAAATTAGCTCAGCTGAATAAACTAAAATTATCAAAATCTGAAAAGTTCAAATTGTCAAAAGCATGGGTTTTGGCCACAGATTTCTGTGGTTCTGTGCCTGAAAGGGATGTCATGCCATATGTTGCACTTAGAGTGTAAAAACATGTGCATTCATAGGTGCAACTGCAAAATATATCACACCTCTTTCTTAGGCAGCACAAAGATTTCCTGTGAAGTCACAGCAACTTTCAAGTTTTCTGAAGTACTGACTATTCCTAAGGAATGGTTTTGTGAGTTGGAACATTGTATTGTAAAGGCTTTATGAATACTTTAGTAATGATTAGGGCTTGGATTAGGGTTTAGAATGGTTCAGAGCCACAGGGGAGTTATGCAATTACTTCTGATAAAACCGCCTCGCCATAATTCATCTCAGCCACCCACACACCATGAATATACTTATGAAATAGGCAAAGGTTTGTGTGGTGGTTTGGGCCTTTTTTTTCCCTTCTTTTTTACTTTCATGTGTATTTCTCAGAATTTAAACCCAAGTGTCTTAATGGTAGTGACTCATATTGGACAGAGGTTGAAAGGTATGCAAATATCTACTAATTGTAGAATAATTAATTTAAAATTACTCTAAAATTGCCCTTATTTTAATTTCAGTACCATTAGGCCTAGTAATTCATTCCAGGTGCAGAAAAGAGAAGCTTGTATTTTTTGTAGTCCTAATTTAAAAGCACTGTGATCATTTTGGGGCTATTACAGTTAATAAATAACTGTAAAAACTACAAAATCTCATCTAACCTGCTTGTTCTGTGACTAATTTCAATATCACATTATGGAACATACCTTACATATTGCCTGATACCCAATGTGATCTGCAGCACGTGGACTTTCATATTTGTAAGGTAACAGATGTCTCTTTATATTCCAAGTCAACATTCATTTCCTGTATGCTGTAGTTTTAAGTAACTTGTCTGTAATTACAGAATGACACTAGAATGCAGGAAGACATACAGGGAAACAAAAACTTGTTACGAATAGTTGATAGATAAAATTAAACTTTATTTCATTAGCGAGTGTTATTTTTTCATGTAGTAAATGTGGGCATAAGCAATTTTTTCATATTCATGATTCAGTCTCACATAGACTCTTTGCTATACAGCCTATTGGAGCAAATTAGATCGGGAAGAAGAAATATTTCCTGTCCGTATTGCAAAATGCAGTATTTCTATGTTGTGCAAGAATTCCATAGCACGAAGACCCTGCTTAAAATCTTTCAAGAGGAAATGAAACAATTTTAAATTTGTTATATTGGTAGTCACTATAGTGAAAGTCTTGCCTTAAGATGGAAAACCAATATAATATCCACATTTCTTTTTCTAAATATTCATCATCACTTCTAGTGTTTATTTCATTAATTTCTCACTTGCCTCCACCTAGTCTGTGTAATCAGGGAGTTTTCAAAAAGCTGATCCTTCAAGCTGTAAAATGTCAGGTGACACCTTCTATGTCTTCCAAGCCCTGTGGAAGAGGGAAGCATTTTGCCTTCTTCTTTTCCTTCTCCTCCTCCTCCTCACAGATACATGTATTTCTGCTTACTGGCCTCGAGGGAATCCCTATAGATTTTTGTTTCCAAGGGCTCACATTCACATACCACCCCCCAGCTTTTTTTGCTCAAATTCTGAGTCTGCTTTACAGCAAAACCAGTCCCACAAAGCCATAGGGTTTCCTTGCCAAGGGAAGATTGCTGCAGGGAAGACAGTGTAGTTACATCCCCAGGTGTGTCTCAGAGCCACCAGAGCCATCTGGATCTCCCTGGCAGCATAGGGAGAAAAAGTACCTGAGACAAACTAACAGCACTGGTGAAGGAAATTGCAGCCCTTTCTTTCACAAAGTTACTTTGTCACAAACCAGACATACAGGGCAATTACTTTAAAAATACATGACATTATGGTGATCAGAAAATAGTTTAATAATTTGAAAGATGATTTTGTGAGCTATGGACAGCTGATAGCCATAATTATCAGCGGCCTCTTTTGTAACTCCTGTGTATCCTGATGGCTTTGTGCCATCCGGTATTAGATGAATGACTTTAAATGGCTTAAAACCTCCAGGGTTACACTTGGCTTATGGAAAATCTATTTTGCCATTAATTTTTCTCAGGAGAGAAGAAAAACCTGAGCTATTTGTTTGGGACTTGTTGGAGCTCAGATGTCTGAGCATTAGCAGAAGCAGCAGCTCTCACGATGCTGATGCAGGAGTTAGAGAAAGCTTCTCCTGGACTTGGGCTCACAGTGCCGTGCAGAGCATTTCACTGCTGTTGTGATCACATTTTGTATATGATTTTCTTGCTGGAAAGCTGGGAGCTGCAGCCGTGGAGAGGTGCCTAAGGCCACACCATATGATGTATATGCACCCACATATGTCTGCAGCTGTCTGAACCCCAACTGTCCTGACATTTGCTCAGGGGCTTACCTATTCCTGATGTGTAACCTACCACTGAGGTGAGAGCTGCTCAGAAGCACTAACAAAGAAGGCCTTGGCATATATTTTTTAAAGCTCTCTGCAGCCATGCCAGCTGACATAGAAAACTTCTGTTTATATATTTATAGCTTTGCACTGTTTTTCACTGTTGGTCCCAAGATGCTTTGATAACACTGATGTAGCGGGCAGTGCCTTGACTGTTATCATAAAATACCACAATGCATTTTATTCGCAAGACATTTCCCCGGTGCCAGCCAGGTGTAGTAGACACCACCTCTATTGTTAATTGTATTTATTTGGTTATGGTGTGCTCTACATGGAGAAGTTCTGAGGAGGGGAGGGAAGAGACCATAGCTTTCAGTCTCCTGTGGCTGCCAGCAAGGCTGTTTATGTTGCTGTGGTTGTCATAGAAACCCACGGAGACAATTAAAGCATCCACATATTTTTCAAGAAGAATATAACGTTTGGGTTCTTTTGAATGTAGGGAACTCAGTGGCTGGCAGTGGCCCTGGGGGAGAGAGACTGTGCAAGAATAAATCTGACCGAGTCCAAGTCAGAGCTTAAGCAGCATGGGTAATGTGCAACGAGTGTGTCTGTAAGATCATACATGTACCACAAGCAGCAGAGATGTATTTTTGATTATTTAATCAGTTACATAAGCACGACTGGTATGAGAATAACACAGAGAGGAGTGTCTTGCCCAGGGCACCAGCACAGGCAGGTGCTTTGCTGCCCTTGGTATTCCTGAACCAGTTAACAGAATAGCTGTTGACATGCAAATCTTGCTGCCTCCAGCTCTGCCCAGGGACACATAAGGGATGGTTTCAAGACAGTGAGCAAGTATATTCTTAAATTATTCACTTCCTAGTAAAAGAAGACCTGTATCTTTTCTTTCAGTGTGTTCTGGGGGTTCTGTGTTGAGACTCTGCTCTCCAAGATTTTGGGAAGTTTTGCACTTAGCAGTAGCACAGAAAGGCTTGCAGTTCTGTTCTTCATGAACATTGAATTATGAAATCTCCATGAACTTAATAAAAAGCATTATCTCAATTTTACAGATGGGGATGCAATGGGAAGGTTCCAGTATGAAGCTCAGGTGGCACAACAGAGGTCATGGGCAGAGTCCATCTCTCAGCCAGGACAAAATGTAGGGGGCATTGCTTTCAGTGTTGTGCTTTCTGAACACAACCCAAAATCTAGGGTTTTTTCCCACAATTACAGTACTAAGAAATTTCTCTATTGAAATTTCTGTGTCTGTAATTGCAATACTCCTAAAGGTCAGCCAAGAATGAAGAAACTTTAAATTGCGTTAATACCCTTACAGTTGAAAGACTAACTGCTAGGGAAGGAGGTACTTACAGTGCCTTGATGTGACATTAACCTTGACATGAATATGTTGTCAAGACGACAGCAGGCCCACAACTGAGCTAAAACGCTCTCATGAGCAGCTCTGAGCAATCTTCCTCTGGAGGGAGTGATGTTGATTTTATACAGTAAACAATTATGAAGAAATAATAATATCATCAGCAGATCAGAGACAAGCCTAGAAGCCATCCTGTCCACAAAATTAGCTGGCAGGTCTCCACAGTCCCTGAAGGGGAATGATTGGAAACAGAAATCTTTAAAGAGAGAGGAGCTGAGTGATTTGCTTTTCTCAGCCATTTTTATTAACATCGTTAGAGGAACATCTCCCTGCCACGGGAGTTTAATGCTTTATGGAGAATCCTGCTTTTGTCAAAATAAAGAAGCACTCTCCTCTCTAAGGGCAGTCAGTGCAAAGGTGAGAGTGAAGAAGAGCTCTGTCTTTGAGAAGCTCTGTTTTCCTCTAGCCAGTGCTCTCCTGAACATCTTCCTTCCATGTAAAATTAATGGCATGTTTACAGATGCTCAGTAATGCTGTTATGTTTCACTGTGTGCCTGTTGCTCGTATCTGTCGGATTGCTGAGGGGTTTAACTGTATCTTGGAAACCTGTTTGGGGAAAAAGTGGGTTTAAATTGCCTGTTCAGTGAGAGGAAGTGGGTCAGGCAGGCAGTCAAACCCTCTTTCCCAGCTTCAGGAGGGTTTCCCCCTCAGGATTGTGCCTACTGACCTTGGCATTCGAGCCTGGATGCTAACTAGATTCTACTCGTTAGAAAAAATAAATTCATGGGAGTTCATTAGCTGGATTCTCAGGCAACTGACTGGTTTATGTCCAACAGGGGACATGCCAGTGTCTGTCACAGCCTTGAGACTATTCTGGGGAGCTTTACATTCATGCAGCACTGCCTGTTGTCTAATGCATAGCAGGTGAGACTCTTAAAATTGTTAGAATACTTTTTCTTAGTAAGAACATTTGATTTTTCTAAAAATACCATGTTATTTTTCCCCCTTGTAGATAAAGACAGACATACAAGTTCATTACACTTGTTTTGCATTGTGACAGATACATTTGTAAAAGTTCCAGTGACTGCTTTACTAATGCAAAAAGAATGTATGTGCATATTTACACATTTAAAGACCGAGAATCTATTTTCAGTACGTGATGGGAAACAGCATTACAGACCTTTGCTGTTCCCACGGAAAGACTAGCCCCAGAGCAATCTTTCAGGAATTAAGCACTCTGCTGTCCATGGGTAGACATGGCTTGTTTTGTCATGCAGGAAGTATTGGTAGAAGATTTTACTGCTGAAATGATTATTTGAAATCTTTCTACGAGGGTCTGCATTGAAAATTCATGCTTAACTCAGTGGTAATTAGAAGAGGCACTAGTATTTCTCTTACAAAGTCGTCAGATCAATAGATGAAGGTTGTACGTAGGATTATAGTTTATAGATTTATTTACATAAATTATATGTAAAAAGGTAGTAGAGGGAGTAAATGATACAGGAAAGTAGCAGGATGAAGAGAATATTCACATCTGCATGTATATTGGCAGCACTCAGAAGAGTTGTGATTATCACCAGTAGTCTTAGAGAAATCTCTTGATGGACAATATGGTAAATGTTGGCTAAATCGAAACATTCATAACTTCGGTAGGAACCAGAACATAAAATGCCCCCTCTCTGCCCCAGTATTGTTTAGAAAAGAAATTCAAAATATATGCAGTTTCAAATAGAATTAAATTCTGATTGTCTTCCCCAATGCTAGTAAGTATGGAAACGTGGAGCAGCTGGGTGACACAATCCTATTTGTCCTGATTGGTTAGGAGTATGTACTTCAGCACAATAATATCTAATATATATTAGTGAGGTGTGTGAAAAAAGAAATGAAAAAAAGATCTGAAACTGATTACAGTCGTTGTCAGCCTAAACTCCAAGGCACGAGGTCTTTCCTGGGGGGAGGTTATCAGACAGTGTAATCACGGTCTAATGGTTGCATATACCAGTGTGATTTGTAAAAAAGATGTAGCAGAGGAACTTCAGAAACCTCATATGCATATTTTAAAGCCATTTCTGCTAACTGGTAAGAGCAAAGAGGAAGAATAGAAGGATAAAGGAATATAGAATACTGTGTCCTTAATCCTTGATGGGCTTGTCTTATTGGTGATGCAGCAGTAGGTAGTAAAATAAGTGGAATTTTAATGTTCAGATCCTTTCAGCCACTCCTGCTCAAATCTTTAAGACATCACACTTTTAAATTCTTTTAAAAGGAAATTATTTCATGGTGGACCTGAAAACCATAATAAGCTCTTTTTAAGCTTGCATAAAGATGGTGAAATCTATATATACACTGAAATATCGTAAGGGTTTAATTAAATAATTGAGGGTGGAATTTTATTGTAGCTTTAATAGAAGATAGTATTGTCTTTTCTTTTTAACTGTTTAATTTGCTAAAGGGGGAAGACATTATTAAATTATTATTATAACATAATTATCTTTTAATTTAATGCCTGTGCAAATAAGATACTTTGTATATTATAGCTGCATTTTAGGTCTGAAATAGTGAGCAGAGCAACATCATAATGTAAACTGAAACTTTTTACATTCCTTTCAGATAATTACTTAGGAATTACTGTTAATAGCTCTAACACAGTATTTCTACTCAACCAGTGAAAAATTCTGGATGTTTGAAAAGAAGCCCTGTTATGAAGTGAATGTGTTCTGACTGGGAAATGTTTGATTTATATGCTGAAGACAGTATTTATTTGTTGGAGACACCCAGCAGAAAAACTGCTATTTGGGTTACTTGTTACAACTACTTCAGATGCTTACAGCATTGAGGTAACTGGAATATAAAAAAAAAAAAGTGGCCCTTGAGCTAAAACATTATCTATCAAATGCTGGTTTGTGTCTGGAAAAACTGTATTATTTAAATGGAAAAATGTTTGAGTCAGTGTTCTTCATTTTAAAAGTGGTCCAAAGAAGAAGATGGTATGGTGTTCAAAATTTAAATATACATCTGCTGAAGAAGCAAGCTTTCTGCTTATTTCAGCTGAAGGGGAACCAGAAGGAAAATGTTCCCTGTTTAAAAAGCATGGTTGCTCCTAGTTGACAAAGGAGATAGGAAAGCAAAGGAGAAAAAATGCCATTGTGTACGAGAGAATTGTCGGTCTCTCATCAGTGTGCTGAGAGTATGCGGATGATTCCTACAGCTTTTCTCTCTCCATATGAAATGTACATTAGGGAGTCTTTTATTGCCCATAGGAGCCTGCTGCTAATTGGCTTCTCCAGCTGCTCATCTTCTTAGGGACAGATTGAGAGACATCCATGCCTCACTCCTGGGGCAGTGTTGCTGCAGGGGCAGAGCACAGCCCAGCTCTGCTCATCCGAGGGGATCTGAGAGGGGCAGAGCAGAGTGTGAGCATGCAGGGAGCTACTGCTGGGACAGAGATGGGGATTTCCCCTTCTGCTTTGGAGCCAAGGAAAGGGAACTGACTCATATGTGGGAGCATGTGAATTTTTTTTTTACTGAGGGCAGAATTTCCAATAGTTGTTTTTCACATTTATTTAGTTACTGACTCTGAAGTTTGAATTTAAATAAAAGTAATTCATGAAGACTATCTCAGCAGATTCCTTTAGGCTTTTACACTATGAAATGGATTTACTAAAATGAAATTTTCTCTGTTTGGAGGGTGGAAAATATATTGGAAAGACCCATGTGGTTGGGGATTTTTATTGATAAAGAACATTCAACGGGGCTGAACCCAGACCTCCATACAGCAGCTTGTACATTTAACAGCATCCCTAATCCACATCTTACATACCTTTGTTCTATAATAAGTAATTCTTCAATAATCATGACATCTGATACAGTAAAATTTTCATATCTTTTGTTCTTAAAAGAATGAAGTTTTTAGGGTATTTTTTTTACTTTTAAGGGAAAATAAATCAACACATTTCTGCAGTAGGACTGTGAATAACTCAATATGTTTGATAAGTTTAATTCATAGAAATTACTGTATGTGCTGTCTGCACATGTGGTTCATTTCTTTGAGAATAGAGGCAGTAACATCAATCCCTCACTGGCACAAGATGAACTGAAATTATTGATTCATTTGATTTAAAGTTGTGACCCTACTTTAACTCAGCTCGTCGGTTAGTACAGGCTAGGAAGCGGGCAGCCTGTGAGGTGGCAGGTCGTACTTCTCAACAGCGGCACTTTGCGCATTTCTTCCTCCTTGCAGGATGTACAGACTTCCTTTTGTCCTGTAGCTTTCCACAGCTGTCACATTAGCTTTGCATAGATAATAATAAAGGATGAGTTTGAGGCTCTGCATGATTATTGAGTTCTTCAGGCCTGTGATTCAGATGGGGTGTGTTCCCATGTAGTGTATTTTCTTGGCAAAATGACTACTGTTAAAAAGCACTTATTTACGTAAAACTCTTTTTAGATGTCAGAGGCCATGGAAGATAGATGATTACTTTGATTTCTGCTGCGTTCTTCTACTGTCAGACTTTTGAGTTGCATATAACAATGAAGACTTTGGTACCCAAAGTTCATAAATTTTATAAAATAGAGATAATGTAACCAGTTACCATTTATGTATTTTATAAAATTTGTTAGATTAGGTATAGTATTGCACCTGCATGCACAAATGAAAGCAGAGCAACACTCTGTGTTAAGTGCTTACTCTCACAAATCAGGCATGAAATAATTACCTTGTTTTAAGTGTTCTTAGAGCCTTAGGGCTCCATTTTCAGTTACAACATTAATGATTTGCAGTGAATTTTAGGGCTGACAGCGGAGGAATCTTCTTTGCAGAGCTCTGTTGGACGATTTAATTCAGAGCTTCCCTAGTACAGCAGAGATGGGTGGGGATGTGGTGCTTCATCCTCTTTCTGAAACAGGTGTCTCTGAGCTTTTCAGGGCAGAGTTGTTGCCACCTACTGGAATCAGGGAAAAGCTCTGTTTAAAAAATACTGTTCCATCATCTATTTAAAACAACGAATGCAAGTTCTCAAGTATTGTCTGGTTAGATTTCAGCTGTGATGGCAAACAGTTGCTGGCAGTAGTTAAAATGTAATATTTGTGTCTGAATTGCAGTTACAGAAAATGAATGTCACAGTTCAGTACTTAGATGGGAGGTTAAGGTGGTCAAAGTGATATTGTTTGAACTTTTGAAATGTAAACTTTATATGTATGTCAATAACTAGGAATTAAATACAGTGGGGAAGTGCTAAAAAGGCATGCTAATACTTGTAATATTGATCTCTATTTTAAACTCCTTGTCCATGTGGGTTTTTGTCTCAGATTCACCAAAAAAAGCAAATTCAGAAAATTATTTCCCTCCCGCGCCTCACCATTTTNNNNTTTCCCCCCCCCCCTTTCCTTTTGTTTCAGTAGAAATTTCCAAAGGATTGATACTTTATTCTCTCTTCATTTCCCATTTAAATATGTGGTTGACTGAGATTTTAAGATATTAACAGCTCTATGTGAAATTGTTTCTGTGCAGTGGTGGTTTGGCTGGGAGGCACAGGGTCTGCTGCCTGGAATAAGCAATAAACTATCTGTAAAGCCTCAGCAGTGTGCCTGCAGCCGCAGAGCTGACCCAGGCTGTGTCAGAACTGTGTCACCACGTCCTGTTCATGGTCTGAGTTTGGGGTTTGGGTGGGATTTGCTTTGTTTTTCTCAATTGAACTATAAAATCTTGCCATTCTTCTCTAACTTCACATACCAGGTTTCAACATGAAAGTACAGTTTTTACCGTGTCTCTGTATGTCTAAAACTTTGGGTAGTTAAAAGCAATACATTTTCTTCTCTTTGTTGTTTTCTGAAGTGTTTGGAAGCATTCAGAAAAAAATCTGTTTTATTTGGAGGGTGAACTTCCAGTGGATATTTGTTCTGAGTTACCTTGATACTAAGTTACATCAACCATCTTGATTTCTTTGGTCTTTAATTACCAGGGTCTTAGAAATATTTTGGCAACTGTAACTCTAGTGATGCTTTTGAGATTATGACATTCCTTTGACAGTACCACTGGCACATGGTGAACAGCACAGGCATCGATAAAGGTTACTTGTAAGTTTAAGTAAGAATAGGAAGTTTGGATGGAATTTGTTTAAATCAAGTTCAGATGTCTAAAATTGTGGCCTTGAGCTGTCTTGTAGTTCCTTGACTAATGGAGTAAAAAATGCTCCTTTTTGTTCCTTTGTAGCTGGTCTTTGCCTGTGTTTTAGAGATTAGACTTTCTTATGCCATTTCAGTAGTTCTTGCATGCTGTTCTGTTAATATTTCTTCAATTAATATTAAAATATTGATACTTATTATTATTGAGCCCTACACTCAGCCCTTCCCACCAGTATTCATTGGAGTGGTCTGTCTTTATATACCATACAAAAGAGACATCTCCTGGGAGAACTGATATTTCTGCAGTGATTAGACAGCTGGTTGATATTTCTGTTATAAACAAAAGAACTTTAGAAATTATAATTATTAAGAAAATGGAACGTAAATTCAGGTGAAAAAACAAATGAGAGTAAATATCAGGTGGAGATTTATTTTGTGGTAAATCTGCATGAAATTCTAAAATGTTGCATTTGGCATCATAATCTTCAGACCAGTTTGTTTCAGTAATTCTATTATTGAGCGTCAACGCTGCAAGGAAATACAATCAGAGAGACGAAATGCTTTTAAATCTGGAAAGAAAAGCTAGAATTTCTCCCATTCTATTGCCTCAGTTCTGTCAGTAGTTTGATTGCAGTCTGGTGCTCCATCCATAAGCTCTCAAACATGTCCGAGCAGGGATGACCCAGAACTTCCACCAAAAACACCGGGAGCAGCAGAACAGCTGCAGTTCAGGGAAAGACCAGGAGCACTGAGCTGCAGCGAGGGGTCGCAAGTGAAATTGTTAATGAGCTAATCTATCACAGATGTTCAGTGCCAGTCTGTCTCTAACAAAAAATACTTGAATCTCTGACATTTACAAGCATTTTTGTCCTGAAAGAGCTCCAATAGAATGAAGCCTGCCCACCTACAGGCAGGAATACAGAGTGACCAAATCTGTCTGGTTTTTGCTGGAAAGCCTCAGGCAGCACAAATTAGCTCCAGCAGCCCCCAAGGTGACTGATACACACTTTCCAGTTAGTGATCATGACTGAAATTTCCCAAAGGTTTGTCTTCCAGAAGAAATGGCCAAATCATTAATCAGCACTCTCTTCTTTCATAGAAGCAGGGGAAGCTGGCAATGACTGGATGAAGCCAGGCTGAATGTGCATGCTCACTGCTGAAACTGATTGTTCCAAAAGTGAACTATTTCTGTATAACCACAGAAAAGCCACTAAACAATCTTAAAGCACATTCTGGGGTCACAGGGAGTCCACAAGCCTTTCTCAACCATGATGGCTGCCAGGAGGGAAATAAAAGCTCGTTCTGTTTCAAGAATGCCTCCGTGATACCTTTTTGCTGGTTGTCATGCAGAGACAGCTTTGTGCTCATGTTTAAAATTTGTGAGATGGCATCTACTTCACAAGCAGTTAAATATTCCCAGATGTCATTTCTTGGAAGGATTTGCCGTGTCCCTATGCCCTTGCTGTGGCATGAGATGTTTCTTTTCGGTTTGTGCTTGCTCGCAGTGAACACTATTAGATGGAGCTTTTGTGGCAGCCACCAAGGTGGTGGGAGCAGGAATTCTCATGTCCCACTGGCCGCTCTGTGCGCAAGTCACATCACTGAGCCACAGCCCCATCACACACATCATGTCTCCATCAAGAGCTGTACATGAATACATGAGTATAAAAGTGTTGTAGCACCCAAACTGTGGATCTTTCCCTCTACCGCACCATGATATTTTTCCACTCCATGTGGTAGAATGCAGTGGGTTTCTTATATTTTTTGATATTACTGTCATACTGAAATACCTACTGATCATGACAAAGGCTTCAAAATGTTGGGTAGTATCATCTCCATCATATTTACTCAAATTTCTAAACATTCTTTGCTGTTCTGCACCTCGGTGAAGTTCTTCAAGAGTTGATAATACTTGAAAGAAAGAAATAGTGGGAACTGCAGCATTTTTTTCAAAACTGAAATTTTGCAGTTTGAGAATTAGGACTGAATTAAACTGTTTCTTTGTCTCTTACTGGATCTTGCTTTTTGTAAGGATTGGCTGAGATGTTTTCAAAACAGCACTGGAATCTGGGAGGCTTCATCACTTGCTGAGGGTACTCTGCTGGAGCCCACCTCTGTAAAGCATTTATAAAGTGGCTGGAGTTCTCATGCACGTTGGTAGTTTGGAAGCTGCAAGAAATAGTAAAACTTGTCTTGAAAGAGAATAAAAGATTTAGGGTTAGTAAAGTTGTTCGAGGACATGAGCAAATAAAAATTTTTTGGTGAGAGGTGAAATCTCAGTGGACCACTGAGCACAGTTGCTTGTAGAGCCACAAACCTTAGCAACAGGATATGCTGAAGGGACAAACCTAAGATTTATATGCATACTAAGAATATTTCAATAAGAACTGTCAGACAGTTTAGTGGTTGTGAAACACTCCATAGTTATTTTAAATTTTTGAAATCAGTTTATTCTACAGATGAAAAAGCAGGAAAAGTTACTGAAGGTCTTAGTCTTTAAAGTACACAGATGTAAGTTGTCAGTAAACCATTGGAGTGTGCCCTTCACAGGGGGAAAAAGGGCAGAAATCTTATATTGCCTGCTGTTGCCTTCTGACCCTTACCTGAAATGGTTCACTCTTTCACTGTTGCGTTTTCATACACTTTTTAAGCTTGTAAATACACAGAATTACGTTTGAAGTTGCAAAAATACACTCTTGTGTCTTCTCATGAAAATATTTCACAGCTGTAGGCTCTGCTTCTCCTTTAATGTTACTTTGCTGTAACTTTAACCTTGTATGATGTCAAATTCCAGTGAAACTTTTGATGTTTTTGAGAAATATTTTCTGCCACTAAATATCAGCTTATCAAGCTGCTGAGTCATACTTCAATTTGAGAAAAAATTCTTCAGAATAGATATTTTAAAAAACCCCACTATCTTTACAAAAAAAAAAGGCATCTTTAAACTATTTACTCAGCTTTATGAAGAATCTCTCCAGAAATAATTACCAGATTGTACTCTTATTTATTTATCGTATACACTGTTATTTTATTCTCCATCTTGTAATTATCACTCACTGCTGTTGGTATCACTGAATTTTTCAGTTATAAACCTTAAAGTAGTCTTTTGGGTATACATAATAAACCCATTTTTGTCATGCCTTCTTAACTGGAGAATACGAATTTTTACAGCTACAATTTCAACCTGTCATCCCCTTAGCTGGTATTAACCAAGTTGTTTTCTGCCAGCTGTTTGTTGAATGTACTCTTAGACTTGGATATAAATGGATTTAGATGGGATCTCTGTGCACTTAGTTTGTGCAGTAATATATTTAGATAGTTGAGGATTTTATTTAAATTATTTTATTAGATGCTAATTTTGTTTAAATATATATAAAAATATTTTTAAATCCTTTTCCAGAAAACAGTCCAAAAATATCCTTTATCTTTTTTTTAACAAAATCAAGACACAATATGTATGAACTTTCTGTTCCTTTTTTTATTTGTTGTTATCTGTTTCATGTCTTTGTTGAAAATTGGAGCAGTTTTGAAGCATTTTACCAAAAAAATGAAAGAAAGAAGTCACATTCCTTCTTTTGTTTTCCCTCAGCTGAACAGCTGATTTTGTACCTGAAAGTGTCCGACATTGAAACACAAAATACCATATTTTGAAACTGTGACCTGTTATCTAGCGATTGAAGTAGTTAAAATGATCATAGGCAGAAATGCATGAAGGACAGTGGCATTCAGCTAAGATGCTTATGCTCAAAACTAATTAAGATTTTGCATTTTGATCAGGTTTTAATTTGAATTCTGCCTATTAAAATTCTGTACCTTAGACTACTAGGTACTTGTTAAGTGAACAGCTGATTATGTTCCATAGTTGTATGACCTCTCACAAGTTCATGTGCTATTAATATAATATTTGAATTATTTATGATTATGAAATCATGCCATTTAATTATTACTAGTTAATTTTAATTTGTACTGGGGTAAACCAAGTGTGTCCAGTCAGAATCAGGATTAGGACTAGGATAGGACACTGTAGAGCACAGAGACATCAGATGTTTCCTGACACTTTATTACCATCTCATATTTTGGAAGAGTAGGAGAAAGCTTGGAAAGAAAAATAAGTCAATCTCTGTGTAGTGTGATCAGGGTGATTGTGTCTCCTTTAACAAAAACCTGGTATATACTTATTTCTGCTCCAAGTTTTTGAGTGTGCTGTCAGGTGCTGTGAGGTCTGAAATGGCTGGGCTGTAACACTGGGTATAAACATTATTCTGCATTTGCCTGGTTTGAGTCCATTTCTCAAGGTAAGGAGTGCACAGAAGATGATGGAGAAGCCTGATGGAAGAGTAATGGCAGTAGCAGAGATTTGTCTCTCTCCCCTCCTGGTAGATATGATGAAGAATGAAGCTTGAAACACTTGGGGTGTGACAGCAGAGTGGGGAATTGTAACTGACAGCTTGGAGGTAGCCACGAGGACTTGGAAGGTGCCTGTACAGGATAAAAGAAGTCTACGGCAAATCCCAAACTGAACACCTTTCTTTGAGAGATCTGTGTTATTAATCCCACTGAAGGTGTTTGCTCAGCCCCACAGTTCAGGAGTGTCCAACTGGCACTGTCAGACAGTCGAGCTTCTTCCTTTGGCAACAGACACAACAGCTGTGTTGCCCACACTTCAGAATCCACTAATAGATGGTTACAAAAGTACTGAAATGTCCAGATCAGCAAACAGTTAAGAATCCCTTTGATGTGATTGATTTTGGAGAACTGTTTGCCATGAGAAAAAATTGCTTCTGTTTCCAGGCTGTTTCTTAGTCTCTTCATACTGAATAACAGCTCCAGCAATCTATTTATTGGGCAAATTCAGATGCAGTTGCAAAGCTGAAATTTCTCAGCTTGGGAAAGTGTGTTTGAATTCAACTCTAAAGATTTTTAGTTAAATAAATAATAATACAGAAAAAATTATGTTCATCTGTGATCAAGTGGCCAGGACAGAGGTAAATCAGAAGTGTGCTAAGGCTCTTGCAGGTGTGTGTTCTGACATGACTGAGAATCATGGAATCATTTAGATTGGAAAAGACCCTTAAGATCATCAAGTCTGTAGTTATAATGGATAGATCCTGTAGCAGGGAGGAGCAGTGTGATAAAGACATTTTCCGTCATGTGCAGCTGCACCAGTCATCTCCTGAGGTGCAATTTTCTTTCTTTGCTGTGAACTAGACTGTTTTTCCAAGTTTTTGAAGCATATGCTAGTATTTTAGAAACTCTTTGCCAGTCACAGCAAAAGGCTTAAATAAGTGTCCTTAAACTCTGCTTGTATTTTATGCAGTGCAGGCTAACCAATGTGTAGCTGAATCCCATGAAATTTTATGGCAATAGTTTTTCAAGGCTGCATCTGTTTGTTCTTTTCTGGTTGTCTGGGGTTTTGGATTTTGTTTTTTGTTTTTTTCAATTGTTGTCATCTGGTGTAAGAAGCTTCTTCTGCATGTTGTTAGGCAACATCTGGTTTAATGGATGAATTACTTCTCTGTGTAAACTATAAAGTCAAAGTGATAAATGCAAACTTCTTCAGAGAGGCGTGGAGCTTCTGAGGCATGGACGACAGTAGCTAGGGAACTGTGAGAAAGCTTAGGAATTATTGATTCAGACATTAGTCAGGTTTAAAGTAATCAATTTGCCTTCATGTCAAGAGTTGCAGTTCACTTGATATTTCAGACAGCATCTTACCACATGTATAAAAAAGGAGCAAGGATTTTTCTTTAAATCAGAATATGCTGATTTACAGTGAAACTATACCTCATCGTTTAACTGGTTTCTATGGGTTGTGCTGTGCTAATGTAACTATTTTGGATGTACGTGGGTGGATTTGAGAGGCCACTTGATGAACAGGGTAGAGGTGGTTTCCAAAGTTCTCCTCAGTTACATGTCTGACTGCCAATGAATTATATAGTTCATCTGGTACCTTGCTAAATTCTGCCCTCAAGATAGTTGGGGGTTTGTTCAGACAACTAAGTACCTCTAGCAGCAAAAGATGGGCTTGAACTTATGAGAACTAACCCAAATGTTGAGGTCCAGATTCTTCTACAGGATGAGCAATTGCTTGTGGATAAATAATCTTAGTTGTTCCCAAGCATCATCCCCAAAAAACTTCCTCCATCCAAACAGCAGCTACTCTAAATTATGTCTCTTTTGTCCTCTGTCCTTTCCACGACAGACTTCAGATGAAAACATGAGTCAATAAACTTGGCATGAATTTATATTGTTCAGTGGATTGCCACGATATAAAAGTCAGTCTCCTTAAAGGAGATTTTTAGTAAATCAAATATATTTGTGTTGCACTCAAGACTTAAATTGGCAAATTGTAGATGATCATCATCCTGATAACCCAGGCACAAAAGTCTGGCCTAAGAGCAGTCCTTAAGTAGTTTTACTTGTATTAGAACAAAGAAATGGGGGATTAGTGAAACTGTGAATTAGCTATAAAATCTTTCTGTGCTATCAGCACCTGATGTCAAATTTTATCTCAGAGCAGAATGTGTAAATTTGAAATATGCTTGTTCTAACAAGAATTTTACAGAGATGGATGATCACATTAGCGTTTTCTTCAGAAGTAATTTCCGTTGCCTGACTTGATTTGAATTTTGACCTTTTGAGACTTTTGATCTAAATCCATTTAAGATGATTCTGAAGGGCTTAAAAGACAATGAGAAGTCAGCAGCCTTCGTATTAAAAATATATTAACTGTTTAGAATGAAACAATTAATTCCCGTAAAAACCGTATCTTTAGGTCTAGACAGTCCTCACTCTACAGCAAAGCAAAAATTAATGGAAATTTGAGGAGAAAATCAAATTGGTCTCTGTCTTGTGCCTGTGCTGTGTGTTTCCCAGCCATTTCCCACGCTGGGATTTTCAGTGTTGTGCTTCAAAATTATTGTAAAGCCCAAACGGCTCGAATATTACAAAAATTTACATTGATTATCAAGGAAATGGTTTTATCCTGTTTCATCCTCCTGTTATTTGCAATGATATTTTAGACCTCCCACACCAGCTCTTTTCTTACCGTCTTTTATGTGCCATATGAAGGTAATTTAAGGAGGTGGGGAACAAAGCTTCAGTTCTTTTGAGCTTCAGACCATAACTGATAGAGGATGGATTCTGTGATTTTGAAACTGAGCATATAATGCTTGTAATTTGAAAATCTACTGCTCTTCTCTCTTATTTCCAGTCAGTTGAATTTTTTTGCATCAAGTGTTGGTAGGTCAGGCTTTCACTGATTAGAACTGATGTGCATCTTAAGTAGCCTGTAGAAAACACATAGCCAAAGAAATTCACAGTAAAGGTTTTCAGTGTATCACTTTTGTGGTTTTGGTTTGGCAGTAATTTCAGCGGCTATCATGTGCTGTGTCTTTGCTGGTTATACCGGTGTGACTATTACCCAGCATGTTGGTACATACAAACCCTTTGCACTGGTACCTGACTGCATGATTTCACTGGTACCATTTACAGGGAATTGCCTGGATGGTCACTCCAGGTGTTGCAGTCAACAACTTAATGATCAAATGCACACCAGTGACCAGTGGCATTCCTCAGGGGTCAGTACTGGAACTGGTCCTGTTTGAGATCTTTGTTGACAACATGGACAGAGGGATTAAGTGCACCCTCAGTGAATTTGCAGACAACACCAAGCTCTGTGGTGCTGTCAGTGTGCTGGAGGGAAGGGATGCCAGAGGAGTCTGGACAGGCTTGAGAGGTCAGCCCATGTGAACCTCATAGAACCATAGAATCATCAAGGTTGGAAGAGACCTTTAAGATCACCAAGTCTGACTGTCAGCCCAGCACTACCACTGTAACCACTAAAGCACGTCACCCAGCGCCAGACCCAGATGCCTCTTAAACACCTCCAAAGATGGTGACTCCAGCACTCTCTGGGCAACCTATTCCAGTGCCTGACTACCCTACCAGGAAAGAAAACCTGAATCTCCCCTGTCTCAGCTTAAGACCATTTCCTCTGGTCCTCTCACTTCAGGCACCGTAGAAGAGACCGGCCCTTGCCTAACTATAATCTCCTTTTGGGTAGTTGCAGACAGCGATGAAATGCCTCCTGATTCTCCTCTTCTCGAGACTAAACAAACCCAGCTCTCTTAGCCATTACTCATAACAAATCATAAGATTTGTTTCCTAAACCTTTCACGAGCCTTGCTGCCCTTTGCTGGACATGCTCCAGCACCTCAGTGTCCCTTTTAAAGTGATGAGCCCAGAACTGAACACAGGATTAGAGGTGCAGCCTCACCAGTGCTGATTACAGTGGGATGATCACTGCCCTGGTCCTGCTGGCCACAATATTCTTGATATAAGGCAAGATGCCATTGGCCTTTTTGGCCAAACCTGGCCACACCCTGGTTTATATTGAGCCCACTGTCGACCAGCACACCCAAGTCCCTTTCTGCCAAACAGCTCTCAAGCCGCTCCTGCCCCAGCCTGTGGCACTGCATGGGGTTGCTGGGACACAAGTGCAGGACCCAGCACTTGGCCTTATTGAACTCCTGCAGTTTTGTCCTCAGCCCATTGATCAAGTCTGTCCAGGTCTCTTTCCAGAGCTTTCCTACACTTAAGCTGACCAGCACTCCCACCCAACTTGGTGTTTGCAAATTTACTGAGGGTGCACTCAATTCCCACATCCAAATGATCAATAGGGATGTTAAACAGGACTGGCCCAAAGCCAAGCCCTGAGGAACACCACTAGGAATCGGCTGCCAACTGGATTTAGTTCCACTGACCACAACTCTCTGGGCCCGGCCATCCAAGCAGTTTTTTACCCATTGAAGGGTCCACCCATCCAAGCCACAAGCAGCAAGTTTTTTGAGGATGCTGTAGGAGATGGTGTCAAACACTTTACTGAAGTCTAGATAGACACATCCATAGCTTTTCCCTCACCTACTAAGTGGATCACTTTGTCATAGAGGGAGATCAAGTTGATGAAGCAGGACCTGCCTTTCATAAATTCATGCTAGATGGGCTTGATCCCCTGTTTGTCTTGCGTGTGCCATGTAATGTCGCTCAGGATGATCTTTTCCATAACCTTACCTAGAACTGAGGTTAGGCTGACAGATCTGTAGTTCCGTGGATCATCCTTCCGACTCTTCTTAAAGATGGGCATTACATTTGCTAATTTCTAGTCAGCTGGAACTTCTCCAGTTTACCAGGACTGCTGGTAGATAAAGTTCATTATCATAAAATTCAACAAGGCCAAGTGCAAGTCCTGCACCTGACCCAGACAATCCCAAGCACGAGTACAGGCCGGGCATAGAATGGGTCAAGGGCAGCCCTGCAGAGAAGGGTTTGGGGGTGTTGATTCACGAGAAGCTCAACAGGACTCGGCAGTGTGCATTTGCAGCCTGGAAACCTGGTCATATCCTAGACTCCATCAAAAGAAGTGTGACCAGCAGGCTGAGGGAGGTGATTCTCCCCCTCTGCTCCACTCTCATGAGACCCCATCTGGGGTCTGGGTCCCCCAGAACAAGAAATACATGGATTTGCTGGAGCGATTCCAGAGGAGAACACAAAGATCATCAGAGGACTGGAGCACCTCTTCTATGAAGACAGGTTGAGAGAGTTGGAGTTGTTCAGCCTGGACAAAAGAAGGCTCCAGGGAGACCCTACACCGGTTTCCAGTATGGAGAGGGACTTTTTATAAGGGCAGGTAGTGATAGGGCAAGGGAGAGTGGCTGTAAGCTGAAGGAGGGTGAGTTTAGATTAGATGTTGGAAAGAAATGCTTTACTGTGAGGGTGGTGAGGCACTGGAACAGGTTGCCCAGAGAAGCTGTGGATGCCCCATCCCTGGAAGTGTTCAGGGCCAGTTTAGATTGGGCTCTGAGTAACCTGGGACAGTGAAAGGTGTCCCTGCTCATGGAAGGTGGGGGTTGGAACTTGATGATCTTTAAGGTTCCTTTCAGCTCACACCATTCTATGATTCTTTGATTTTCTTCTGTGTTTCAGCTTATGAAGCTCCTCTCCTTCCATCATGTATGGTCCCTTCATGCAGGACAAAATTCAGAATTTTTCTCTGATGATACAGGGTATGCTAATTATTATATATCTGTTCTTCAGCAAAATAATAGGTCTTATAGGAGTATAGAAGTAGAATTAGCACAGTAATAGAGCTTGAACAAATCTCCAGCCTTGAAAGAGTGTTATCTTTTTAAAATTCCCAGCACTGCAAGATGCCAGCAAATGCAGATGTATTTGCCTTTACTCTGTGTACCATGCTGGTTTACAGCTAAAGGGTAAGCAAAACACAGTTTATTACTGCCAGGTTTCTCTTAAATCTAGTCTCAAGTGCTGTTTTTCCCATTTCATTGCACTGAATCTGCTTTTTTGCAACAAAATTTCTGCTCAGTTAGGGGCAGACAGCGGAGAATAGATGAGTGGCCTCAGTCACAGGAGGCTTTGGAGACATCTGGTTTTCCCTTGTATCATTTGTGTTCCACTCTGTCAAAAGTAGGACACAAATGGGGAAAGATGGCAGGAGAAGGAAACATGCTGACCTGCCTGCAGTTGTGTCTGTGTGAATCAGCACATTGGTTTGTGCTCATGGAGAAGGATGCAGGATAACAAACCAAGTATGTCTTTGTTTACAGTTTTGTTTGAGAGAAAGCGTGAGGCCCTCTCTGCAGAGCTGCCAATCTTGCTGGGCAGAATGGAGAAATTCATCTCAGCGTCAAGAGGCTTAAAAGTGCTCATCAGCTCGTATTCAGTACAAACACCTGCAATTGAAATTCGAGTAACAGCAAAAGAAGCAAAAGTGATGATGTTAAAGCAGTGTGAAACTGAGCACTCCTGTGTTCTTGCAGTGGGGCAGTCTGTATCCAGGCGCAAAGGACATTTCTTTGAGAGGGATGTTCAGCTGACCTGTTTTCTATGTGTTTTCCACCTCAAGAGTGAAAATGAATCAATGCCCTGGATGAGATGGCCTTTCCGGGGGAACGCAGCAAGGCAGAGCTGTGGAAGGGTGGAAAAGTGCACACCAGCACTGGCTGCATTGCCGACCCCAAATTAAGGAAGGGCTCAGCATTTCTGCACTTGATCAGGTGCTGCTCAAGTGCAAAGTAGAACTGCAGATCTTACAGGTTACTGCTATTAAGGCAGCATTAGGGTTTTTCCAAGGTTTCAGATGTGCATTTTTCCAGTATTTGTAGGGTTAACCTCTCTCTTTTAAATGTTTTGGAACTTCGGATCTCCATCTGTCCTTAAATTGGGTTGGAACTTCACCATGATACCCTGGTTTAAATGTTGTTCTTTCATCAATGATGACATAAGGAAGATTTCTGCCCCAGAAGCGGTGGTGGGTTGGTCATCAGTGCTTAGCACATTGCTGTTCAACTCTGAAGCATTGCAGGGTGACTGCTGCTCCACAACTCGTTGCGCACCTGTTGCGCCTTCCAGGCATCTTCATTCTGGTTTCCCTACTGTCAAGAGGGTCATATCCTTCACATAAGTGCTCAACTGATCTGGAAATCATAACTCAGGCAGATGTTCAGCTCTCTGCGATTTCTCCTTTGCAAGTAAATAATACTGTTTGCATATGAAAGAGTAGTGTCTGCTTAAGTCTTCTCTCCCAAAAGTATAGGGTTTTTCATCTCTAGCAATTGATGTGGTGGCAGCTGAAAAGTTTCCCTAGTTACATTTATGACTTGTTGTTCCTTTAAACAAATGTTAATTTAAAAAAAATTGTAACAAAGACTGAAGTTGCCAGTATCCCTTTAAAAAATGTTATATTGTGGCAGTCAGAGGGAAATACCTGATCTTATACCTATTCCTCAAAATATGGAATTTCCACATAGTCCTTGGAATAGAGACATATTTTCTTTCTGTAGCTAATTACAAGTGCTACCTTCTTCTAAACTATTTCATTTTGTAGGAAGGAAAATACACACCTCTTTTCTCTATAACTTCACCTGACCTTGGCACACTCCATAGACACTGATTACACCTGAAGTGTGCAGCATGTCGTTGGTTCATCAGTAATGTAAGGACTAACTTCCATCTGACCTTAAATCCTTGTGTACAGCATCTTTAGCAGAAGTCCTGCTTCTGCAGCTGGTTTTACACGGTATGATATTCCTGTGACTTGGTCTTGGTGGCTTTGGTATCACCAGTTGTGCAGTAAAGACTGGTTGGTTGAAGGAGATCTGTAAATACAAGGCAAGTGTTTAAATTCAGGAATGTTGTGCTGAGTACTCTTCCTAAGACCAGGCTTGAGAAAAAAACACGTTTCTGAGTGTAGAACTTTGCTCAAAGATCTTGATAAATTAACAGGGATTAAGTTTTTTTATCTTACTTGTACATTGGCCAGCTTTTGTTAAGACATTACTTGCCATGTTTATATTGCGATGTCAACTATTGCCTTGAATATTCTTTAATAAAAAGGGTTTTTATTGATTTTCAGGTGTTCAAATGAAACGGCATTCAAAAAGGAAGATTTGTTTTGGGCATATAATTTCTGCCCCACTCCGTACTCTTGGACAGCACTTCTAGGCCTTGTTTTGTATTTGGTTTTCTTTGCACCTGGTAAGAAAATACTTGTTTTCTCATGTATGTTTAAAATGTCAAATAGTGAGGCTGCAGGTTAAATTTTTTTTTGAGTCCAGCCATTAAAGTCAGATTGATCTTTTTTTTCCTAATTCGTAGGGATGGGTCCTATGCCCTGGACTGTCAATTCTGAAATTTATCCACTTTGGGCTAGAAGTACAGGAAACGCATGTTCTTCTGGAGTCAACTGGGTTTTCAACGTGCTCGTGTCACTGACATTTCTGCATACAGCTGAATATCTGACATACTATGGTGAGTAACAGTACGTGTCCATATGTGCAGTACTACCATTGGCACAGAGATTTTCTCTGGATTCTGGCTCTCGCCACTGGTTTTGCTATGAAGTGTCAGTGTTCTCAATCCACTGTGGTTTAGTAAGACTAGAGATCTGATACAACCTGCTTGGATCACAGAGTTTGGTCCAGATTTCATAACAAACATTTCTTTCTGTCCTTGACTGAGAACCTAGACAGTTGATTAAAACAGAAGAGCTGGAAAAAAGCCACTTTTGACTTAGTGAAATAATGCTGATTCCCACTTAAGGTGATAGCATCTGCAGTTTTCCAGTTTATAGTGGCATCCGAGGCCAGTATCCGATGGTCCTGAATTGCAGAAATACAGCTATTGATAAAGTGCTGTCTTGTGGGAGCCTGTGGAGTGTTTGTCAGGTTACTGCTCAGCCACTCCAGTACAAGTTGTTTAAATCACATTAAGCTGCCAGGGAGTTGATGTGACCTTCACATCCTTGCTAGTGCAGAGCCTTTCAGCTCTACTTGTTATCCCTTGGAGCCATCAGTCTAGCAATACTAGGTAAATGTTTCTTGGTTCTTCGATACCTGCTCTGGCCCTCTAGGTATGGTGGATTGTGGACAGGAACAAGCTCTTTCTCAGTATTGACTTGTCACCACAAAACACTTTTAAATAATAATTAGGTGTAAGAGTCACAAACATTATTTTAATCCTAATCTCATTCTTTTGCTAGAGCTTTTCATTTTCAGGACTTGTCTTAATGTGTCCTTCACTGTCAAGACAAACTAAGAAAGCTCTTGCCTTTCACATCTGCTTTTTTTTATTTGGGCATGTGATTATCTAATTGCTTTTTATTTTAAGAGCAGAGTGACTTGCCCAGAAAGAATGTGTATTATTACTTTTCATGTGAATTGGAATTGCCTTTGTCAATTTACTTTGCTGAGGAATGGGGCAATAGAGTCCTTCTCCTACACCCATAGCTCATTGTTTTAACTCTGCTGCTCCAGCCTTTGCTTTTACACTCTCCTTTGAAGCCACAGCCTGCTGCTTCTGTCACTCCCTTTGCTCTGTCACAGAGAAGGGATAGGAACCTCTGTAACTGACTGTGACAGTTGTTTTACATTGCAGGAGCCTTCCTCCTCTACGCAGGGTTTGCTGCCTTGGGACTGGTTTTCATCTATGGCTGCCTTCCTGAGACTAAAGGGAAAAAACTGGAGGAAATTGAATCTTTGTTTGAAAACAGGCTGTGTACATGTGGTATGTCGGATTCTGATGAAGGGAGGTATATTGAGTATATTCGGGTGAAGGGAAGTAATTACCATCTTTCTGACAATGATGCTTCTGATGTGGAATAATTTTCAGCTGCTGATGTATTTAATCATTTAAAAGCCTTCTGGGGGAAAAGCAGCTCTCTGATGACCTCACTGCCCTGCTTCTGGTCTGGTTCTCCTTTCTACTGTGTATTTAAAAATGCCTTCATGTTCAAAAGTGCTCCATTTGGGAGGAAATTCAATATGCTTGTGTTTTCTTGATAACTAAAAGCAATGGCTTCCAAAAGAGATTGAATTCCACAATAATGTGACTTTACCAAGTGTGTGTGACACTGCTCCATCCCCAGGTGTTTAGTAGGGTGCACTGTACCAGATGATACATAAGGCTGTCCTAGATGGTCAGGGGCTGTCCTTATCTCCAATACTGACAAAAGCTAAAATAATTGAGTGGCTGATGAGAAAGCAGCTGACAGGTGTCAGATCCCCATCCCATAGGAGCCAAGGAAGAAGCTCTGCTATGCCGTACAAGGAAGGACGAATGCATAAGCTGCTGTAACAGTAACCAGTTAAGAGGCTTAACTGATTGGCAAAACAAAAATACCTGCTGTATCCATCAGAGGGACATTTCCCAAATTTACCCAAAGAGAATTTCCATTATTTATTTGAGATAACAAGTAGAGAGCCATACTCACCTGGATGGGGGTTCACTAGGGTGCTGTGTTTCTGTGCTACACCAGGTTATCCACCCACTGCTGCTTCTGAGTATGCACTGTGGTTGGGAGTTTATGTTTGTGAGAGAAACTGGAAAAATTAATTACTGACAGCAGGAAAACAGAGCTCAGTACGTGGCCACACGTACAAATGTACCGGTATATGTTGCTAGGTACAACATAGAGGCTTCAGTTACAAAAAAATTCTATTTCTTTTCCCTTTTAGCATTTGAACACATTGGTTTGTGCCTAGTTTTGAACTCAAAAATACCATTAGCTAAAAGAAAGAGAAGGAGGGGAGAGGGTTTAATGCTGCTAAATGCACAGTGGTCAGCCCTCCTGCACCTTTTGCTTGTGAATAATTATTGCCTTCAGTTTATATCCGTATGTGCAGAGTAAATTACTACCAGCACATTTTTATTCAAAATTTCCTTAGTCAACTGGTGTCTTGCTGGATCTAAAGAGAAATACTAGCAGGCAGAAGCCTGCATCTCGTTTTTATTGCCTTACTGAAGCATTGCAAACTTGTCAAGAAAATGTCAGGCACAAAACTAACTTGGCTACCTTTAGCATGGTAATGAAAATATGAATGGTATTTTATTCGCCTGCCATGATTGCTTGCCTTGGCAAATTGAATTTTATGCAGCTACATAAAAATATTGTTATTTTTTTTCCTTGTCCTGTCCTCACTGCTTTAAGTCTTCAAAGATAGGAGTTTGAAAGCATCAACAATTCAAATTCTTATCTTTGAAACATTTTCTTCATGATAGAATGTGGAAAAATTCCTCTGCCTGTGGGCTGACACCCATTTATTTGGTAGAAATACATTTATTTTTCATTGTGTAAAGATTAAAGAAGTCATTATGTTCATTAGCTTTTACATATTTGGTTTGTGGGTTTTTCTTGGGCTGAAAAATATTTTTAATGTAGGATTGCTATCAAAACGAAGCCTGGACATTTGTTACTAAATTATTTTTATTGGATAACATGGGGTTTTGTTGTTGTAAAGAAGTCTGACATTATGTTATCTAATCTTCTATGGGGGGAGTTCTTATTCTCCAAGTATTGACCTTCAGGGATTGGATGTGTTTTGTTTTCTTCTTTTTTCTTTTTTTGTTAATCAGAGAAATATTTTTGGAAGGAAAACATTTTAAAGAATCCTTCTGTGACGTGACTGGGGCTAAAAGGGAAAAACATAGTGGACAGAGGGAATTTCAAATGTATCTTTGCAAAGAGCAGTTCGACCTTGAACGTCTCCTGTGTGGTGACAGGGCTGGATTCTCTTGCCTTCCATCTTGCCTCCCTTTTAAGCGCACAGTATTTTTATGCTTGAAAGCACCAGCTATAGAAAATGCTGAGATCTCCAGATCTATCTGTTGAAAATGCTCAGGTCCTTAGACCTCTCTACAAATGCCCCCGCTGCGGATGTCTCCATTAGGCTGTCACCTCGCTGAAGCCTTCACTGAAGGTGCAGTACCTGAAATGAGAAAAAGAGATGCTTGGCACGGACAAGAACAAAATAGTTTTAAGGAGAAATTAATTTTTTTCTGAAACCAAAAAATATGTGTTTGAAGACCCGTACAGGGAGCACTTTTGTTACCTAGAGCGTGTGTGAGCAGGCGTGTAACAGCCAACCTGTGCTTACGCAGCTGATAGGTTTAAGTGGATATTTACCGGCTTCTGGGGATGGGGACTCAGGGTTCTGCTCACCCCAGAAGCACGAGCCCACACTCACCTTCACGCCTGTGAAGGTTCCCTTGCTTGATGTGTTTTGCTGGAGCAGGAGCGAGGCGGGACCCGGCGTCCCAGCACCGGCCCCGTGTCAGCGCTGACCTCCTGCTTGTGCCCACAGGGAGAGGAACCACTGCAGGTGTTGGGCATAACTGAAGGGAAGTCGCTGGAAAGGTCACTACCACGGGGTCAGCAGCCTCTTCTGTTTTGCAGGCAGTGCTGGGGCTTTTTAGCAGCAGAAGACCGTCTCTCTCTGCCAGCCTTGTTTCACGGACGTTCCCAAAGGGGCGCTCAGTCGCGTACAGCGCTGGGCTCATTTTCTCACACAGGTTCAGTCTTACTGAAAACAGTTTTCTGAAGGTTTGTATCTCCTGTCCTTTCTCACAAGACATAATAATTGAAACATGCATTTTATTCCTCACTGCTTCTGCCCATGAGGCTACAAAATATATTGGCTTCTTTATTGTCCCTCCCTGTTCCGTGCCCACAGAGAGCTGGGTTTACGTCTTCCTTTTAGGGTTACTTCACACCAAGACAGCATTCCGTACCTTAGAAACACAGAGCATAGTACCAAGCATCATGTGTATTAAAAATGAATCAGATACTTCAAATCAATCTTATGCTGTTAGGGTTTTATTTGTAGAATCTGAGAACATTTAGAGTTTATGAAAAAAATTAGAAAAACATTTCTATTTTGCAAATATTTTTTTATATTTATGTGTATTTTAAGTTTTAAGAGATTTTTGCTAAAGGTAGACTTAGTAACATTCCAGATAGAAGAATAAGAATACAGTGTAGCTGAATAATTTCTTATTACAAGATTTTAATTTATGAAGTAGTATAAATAATATGTCTAAGCACAATATTCTTTTATTGAAAGCTTTCTGCAGAAGATGTGAAATTGTTTCTTCACAAGGACTGCACACTTAATTCAGGTATTCTGTGCATCAGGAGTGCTGGAATAATACTGCTGTAATAATACTGTAGAGCTGGGAATATTGATTATACACAAAAATTTGAGATATTTTAATTCTGAATTATCTACAACTCTACATGTTGTGAGCTAACACCAACTATAAAAAAACAAGTCCTGATGTATTTTTAATATTTTTAAATTTAATTAATGTTAATTTGCATATAGTAGTTTGTTCACCATGCCTAAATTCAAAATGTGTTGGGGGGGATGAGATAATTTGCCACTTTTTTCTTCCCCATGTCACTTTGTTGATCAAAATAATCCTTTAACAAGAGGACCAAACCTGTTTTGAAAATAGATGTAGAGTCTAAGCAAGGCCCAGGAGTTGTTTGGAGGGCTGGAGTTGCATTGCTGTGCGGGCACGTTGGATGGGTCACTCTCATAAACTTTGTTTCCTTGGGAGGTGCAGTGACAACACTGGCAGAAACTGTGGGGCAAGAAAGGGTAAATCACAAAGGACCATTGTCCCAACACTAACTTATTTTTGCATGGGTTGATAATGCAGCATTTCACTCATGTAGGAGTTAGGGTTGGGAGGGGAGAAGGAAATGATGCAGCAAAAGCACCACAAAGCCATGTTTCAGTAGAGATGGGTGTTGTAACCAACAGGAGCAGTCTCTGACTTGTCTCCCTTGCCGGGTGAGGATGATGGGGCAAAGGACTGTGCTTGGTCCTGTGGATAGGAATGGTGGGGCTGTCAGGGGAAGAAGCACTCTAGTGCTCCTCTCCCATGCCTGTGTGGAGTTGAGGACGTGGCAGTGGAGTTGGCAAAGCTAGAACTTTTTCCCTTAGTGAAGTCTCTTTTGCCATTCATAGTCACTTGGGCTGAACACTGTGGAAAAGTTTTGGCCTTCAGGCACTGCTACAGGCCCTGAGCAGGGGTCCTGCCTTAGGCCATGGGAGCACTGGGTGCAGTCCCACAGGTATTCAGTGGGCAAGGAGAAGACAGACCCTGTACTTCTCAGCTTTTTACCTAGCTTTCTACTTCTCAACATCAATGCTCTCCTTGAAATTTGACTTGCATAAGGGGCTGTGTTGGCTGAACATCACTACTGCAAAAGAGGCAGAATCTTTACAGCAGCGAGTGATCTTGGGGTAGAAATCAAGGCAGAAGAAACAGTTCTGCAAAGCACTTCAAAGAGTAAGATATGTGTGCACTTTTTTTCTGAGAGAGTCAAGCTAACCAAACCCATTCCTCCGCATTGGGAAGAAAATCAAGCTTTGCGTACCAGGCCAGAAGCAGATAATGCCACAATATGTGCTTTATGGCAAAATGTGTTTTTACTGCAGGTAACATTTACAGCTTACATGTAGCTGCTGCCTATAAAGTGACTCAATTGTTCTCTGGATTTTAACAAGTCATATTTTTGTGCAAAAATCTTAGTGGTTTTCTATCAATCTTCATCACCTTGTGTATAGTACAGTTAAGCATAATCCACAAGTGGTCTAGATTGTGGCAGTGTTTAAAATGTCAGCACAGTAAAATTCTAGGTGAACATAGTTAAAGAAATATTGTCGTTTGTGATATTGGGGGTTAAAATTCCTCAAAAGCAACTATATATAGATTTTAAAAGTCTGAAAAAAAATTGCAGTTCTTATCTATTTTGTGTATGTTTTCATATAGAGAAGGAGTTTTTTATGTGCCAATAACCATCACTGTAGTGTTTTGTAAATGGGTGTTAATAGTGTTGCAGAATTCTGTATATGAGAATATACTTCAGCCACAATGACCTGTTAATGTGAACCAGCGGCATGTTTTTAATCTTAGTCACACCTCTCATCAGAGGTGCTCACTCATTGGCTTCAGTAGAGCTCACTCATTCCAGGGGAAGTTTGACAAGAGTCAGGCCTCAAGAATACAGACTTCATCTAAATCACTGCTTTTTCACATTGTCCCTAGACAGTATGTTACATGTTAATGATCTGGCACATGTAATTTTAAAGCTTCACCTCCAGTTCAGTTACACTCCTTGATTTTGTTGAGAAACATTTTGTCAAAATTTGCTTTGGCCTTTCATCACATTTATATAAATAAGGAACATACGGATGAATTATGAATATTGTCCACCTATTTCTAAAGGAACCATCTGTTTCTGAAGTGTTAAAATAAAGGCAAATTTCTCTTGCTGCCTTAAACATTACATAGGCTTTGAAGAGGACTGAATGTATGACCATCATTGTGACTTCAGCAGCAGAAACTTCATGGATCCTCAGCAGGTGTGAAATGAGGTGATTTCGTGGTGCTGGGATGCTGCGTTCACTGCAGGCCCTGCCTAGTGCACGCCTGCCTTCTGTTTGATTTCAAGTGTTCCAACAGTCTGCATGAAGCTGATAGGATTATTCATGTGCTTGATATCCTCCATGTGCTCAGTGTCCTGCTGGTCCGGGACGTTGCTGGGAAGTGGCATGAGTCATGTCTCTGCATTCCATTGTGAATCTCACTGCTCTACAAAATGGTTAACCGGATCTTTGTGTGACAAATGCCACATAGAATATTTGAGACATTATTGGGGACCAAATTGATAATAATAATTCCATGCTGAATAGTAGTGTGCACATGGTGACATCAGGCACACTGTAATCCCTGGGCACGAGCTATGGTATTCAGTACAAAACAGATTTTGGCAAAACAATTTGCTGGATTGTCCAAGTCATTTCTTAACCATGTCAAACATGTGCCATTTTCATTTCCAACCGGTCAAGCCTATAATGTATGAAAGTGTTGTACATTTTCTGAAACTTAAGTGATGTAAAATTATTTAATTGACTTCTGATTGCTTTAATGAAGTTTGGTCTTTACATAAAAATAAATATCTTCAAAGAATTGTCAGTGCCAGAAGTGTAAATGAACAAAATAAAAGGTGAGATACTTAATTACAGGTTTTTTCCTCAAGGTTTCATTTGTTTTGGTATTCAGGTCCCCTTTTAGGGTGGCAGCTTTGCATTGCTCAGATAGGCCATGGGCTTGCCTGAAATATGGGAAGGGTAAGAATAACTTTGAATATGATTTTAATAGGATGTGTTTCAAATCAGAGAGTGGTTCTGTGACACCAGGTAAGTGTTCCTTTCTTTCTGGAGGATTTGTTTGAAGAGCTTAATGCAGCTATGCAGAGCTGCCAACTGTCCCAGTGTCCCACCATGGGCTTGCAATGTCCTCTGCCCAAACAGACGGGTTTCCTTACAGCAATTTATACCATCAGACTTGATTATGGACTGGGAAAAGAGCAGGAGTTGCTGCTTTCTAATGGGGAAGTGTCCTAACTCTGTGTTTTATTAAGAAAATTGCTGGAATCAGTTTGATGGCTAACAAAGAGCAGCATGACCACGACCGTGCTGTGCTGGGGCTGCCCTGGCTGCACTCCCCAGTGCGACAGAGGAATCACACCCATGAGAACAAGTGGAAAATGGTTCCGTTACCTCCACCTCCCACAGGTACCACAATCAAATCCTGGCGAGATCCAGAGTTGCCTCTGACAGAGCTGTAGCCTATTGGTCCAGGATTCAGAGAGATCTCCCCAGATCCAGCCAGTGGGGAGATGCTGGCAGTGGGAGACTGCTCGGCAATCCTTTATCTGTGGCAGTGCTTATCTCCAGGAGGGGAGTGAGGCAGCTCATCATTGTGCACTGACAGCTTCTGTTTCTAGGTTTCTGGCTGATAGTGCTTATAAAGGTGATGAGTGACTGCAGCTCATATTACTTGTCACCAAAACTACATGGCAGCTTTGTGGGATAATGAAAATCTGATGGCTCTGCTGTTAAACACTCAATTTTTTTACCTTCTGCCATTTCTCTCTGCTCCAGCTACTATCAAAGCAACTACTGATGGATTGATTTTTGCCAAATGCATTCTCCCTTCTGTAGAACTGAACTGCAGGCAGTAACAGCAGTTGCTCCAAATCTTTGTGAGCGTTTTCAGGATCAGGCCCCCCTGGTATCAGGGCTGGGTGATGTTCCATCCAAACTAAAGTCACCCATACAGTGCTGTGTGGCCTTTGCTTTGTGCAAGGCACAAAGTGCTACTTTCGAGGCTCCTACAGTTTGTGGGAAGTAAGTGGGGAACTTAAAGGCAAGCTTAAAAAAAAGGTCCTTTTTCTCTAATCTCAGTGGTCGCCTGCTGAGTTGGTCTGGGCTGGTTGGAGAGACCCGCTGCTGATTGTCTCCTGAGCTGGTGTCCCTCCAGTCACCCCTCACCCATGCAGAGCTCCCTGCACAAAAATACTCGGGTGCTTCAGCTGCTGCAGTTTCACTTCCGCTTGACCCAAAATGAATGGCATCTCAGCTCTTCTCCTGATGGACAGACAAGCAACCAGCTGAACTCTGTGGGAACCAGTCACACACACAGGCTCATCCTGGGGCTGTTTGTTAGCTGGTCTCCAGGGCAGGTTTTCACCCACTTGTTTAACATGTGTGACCTACCCACCCAGTACCTGCGTGTGTGTGTGATTGAGAAGCTCTGCATAGACCTGAAGTTTGAAAAGCTTTTGCCTTTTGAGAGTTAACCAGACAACTACCAGGAATATTTTCTGCATGTTGATTTTGACAGAAAAATCTGGAGAGCTGTGTGAGGTTAATTTGGTTGGATACTTTTATAGGTGATTTTGGGGTCTGGGTTTCAGGAGGATACAAGGATCCATCTGTTTTTCTGATGTGTGAAACCTTTACCTTAGCTAGCACACTCTGATTTTGGGTGCTGTGATATCCCATGAAACTCAGATAGAATCCTTAATCCCAAACAGAAAATCAGGGGGTCGTACCTGGAGCAGTAAGATACATATTGTATGAAGGAAGAAAGAGGAGCACACATCCAAAATGACCTACCCACTGTCTTGTAACACACTGACACCAGCACCACACAAGGGGGGCTTAGGTGCCTTTTATTGCAGGTAGAAGAGGGAGCAGGGAAATGAAAGGCTTCCAAACCAGCCCTGTTCTGTGGATCATTCTTCAGAAGATCAGAATAAGCAGATCCTTACAAAGATGCAGGAGTTATGCACAGTGTGAGGAGCGTAGAAGCTGCAGCACACTGGTGCAAGGAAGCACATCCCTTGAGGGGACTCAGGTGTGAGAACGGAAAATGAAGGCCCCCCACTTTCACAAAAGCCATGAATCATGTGTCCATTCCCCTTGGAAAGAGAGTTACTTAAATATCATTAAAGGTGGAGAAAGGGGGCTGGAGCGGTGGGGAAGGCCCATGCCTGAAGGAACAGTGAGAGTTTGAGGGCCCATCAGGGAGGTGGTCAGAGAAACATGAGCAATTTGAGGGCAGAGGGGGCTGGATTAGCTAAATTTCATAATCAAGGTGATATGTGGAACTGAGGCTGGATCAGGTTGCCAAGGCAACATGAGCACAAAGAACACAAAGCAAATCCTGAGCAGAGGCTGGAGGAAGGAAGTAGGGCATAAGGTATGGAGGATGGTTAGTGAAGTGTGAGTGTGGGGATGGGGTGTCTCGGCCACACCAATGCGTGATGACAGGGGACAGTGTCAAGCTGTCCTGGGTAGAGGGAGGCAAAGTCAGAAGATGGCACTGGGCTAAGGATGTAGCGATTAAAGGTCTAAATCTCTCTCTAAAAAATAGGGGTTTTTTTCCAGGACTTCAATTCATTGGCTTAGTCTTCCATTTTTAATTTTTTTTTTACACTTCTGTAAAAAAGGAACAGGGTGAGCCAAGCCCTGCTCTGCTGGCACTTCCTGCCCTTCTCCTTGACATGTGTCATTTTCAGCCTTCCCAGCCCCACAGCTTTTCCTTCTTCTCAAAACCATTTCCACAGCTGAGGCTGCTGAGACCCCCTGTCCCCATCCAGCTGTCACCAAATCCCATGTACAGATTTTCCACTTGAAGCCTTCACTCAGAGTTACTCAGCATAGCTGTAGTTGCAAAGGGGAGGCTGTTGGCAGTCACGTAAGGAGCCGTCCTGCAAGTGCCAGGTGACATCTCCATCCCTAAAGTGGCATTTGTGGCCTGCAGCAGGTGGCTGGGTCCCCACTGGGAAATGGTGCCTTGGAATAAGCATTGCCATGAAATTGGTACTTGTTTTAATATATTCATGGTGACATGGCGTCAAAACTGTCTGACTGCTCCCAGTGAGCTCCTTCATTGTCCAGGATGTCTGATACGACAGTGTGCCCTGTTACTGGATTGTCACAAGATGTGACTGCCATCAGGGTCAGTCTGATGTGGCTTCTCCTGTGCTCTCCCTGGTGTTTGAGGTACCCATAAACTGCAGGTTGGCTGAGGGGGCTCAGTGAGAGGCAGCTGCCGCATGCAGCTTTGGAACTAAGTTGGGGCTGGTGTGCCCACTGCTCTCCTCTCATGGGCTGCTAAAAATGATGGGAAAAAAATCAAGAGAAAACAAAGTTTTTGTAAGCTGGTTGAAGGCTGACTGCCACCCCCAGCCTGGTACTAAACAAGATAGCTTTTGTATTCTTTCCATATGTCAAGTTTCCTTGATGTCAGTGGGATTCACAGGGAGATGCTGAGGGCATTGGGACACCCGTGGTCCCTGGTGGGAGAGGGATGAGTGCCCGTAGTTAGTGCAGCTCGATGCTGCAGGGCTGCTGGAGGAGGCTCTGTGGCTATGCACTCAGGGACAAGCTGGTGTTGGGGTGAAACACTGCTGCTCTTCATTACTGCACAGAAATGTGGGTGAGGAGAGGAAAGAGAGGCAGGAGTTTTGCTCCAAGGAGGTGGAGCAGGGCAGGGCAGTGGCAGCACCCAGCCTCCCTCCCCATACACCTACAGCTCCCCTTCCTCCAGCCCCAGGCTCCTGCCTTGCCCCTAGCACCGGGAGGAAATGGCTCAGGCAGTGGCAGCCTCCATCTGCAGCAGCTGCTGTGAGCAGGCCCAGCTTCCCTGGAGTCCCCTACCTGGCAGGGCTTATTCTCCCAGCCCCAGTCTGGATGTCTGATGGTAGCAACTGGCTGTGGCCCGAAGTACCCTGCTCCAGCTGGCCCTGCTATGAGTGGGGCTTGCACTGGGCAAGCTTGGAGATCCCTGCCAGCTTCAGCTGGTCTGGGGTTCTCAAAAAATTCATTAGTTTGCGGGGAGTGTAACTTCTCTGGAGAGCAAAGCTCTTTACAGACCTCCTGTTTCCCAATAATGACTCCAGCCCAGGAAATGAAATAAATCTTCTGCAGTAAGACGTATTGCTTTGTCCTATGATTGACCACAGCTCTGGGTCCTTGAGCCAGGCCAGCACCCATGTGCTGAGTGTGACATACTGGCAGTTAATCACAGCCCTCTCTCTGCAAATGTGCACAAATGGTTGATTTGGACATGTTTTCTCTCAGCTCTATTAAATAATTCAACAGGCCTCTTTCAGCCTCCTGCCTTGTCTTGACTCAGTCACTCTCCACCCCTCTGTGTTTGGGCCCAAGATTCCCCACATCTCACTCAAGAGCTGGTGTATCAGCACCCTCTGCAGCCATGTGCTGTGTGAGAGCTCACTGCGAGCTGGTCCCATTGGCTTGCACATCCAGAGGGCTGTGGCACCCGGCGCAAGCACCATCAGGGTGTGGAGTCACTGCAGTGTGGCTGGAGAGGGGGCAAACACTCAGTATTCAGCTCAGAGAGTCAGGAGACCTGGCTGGAGTTCCACATCACCAGCCCTGGAGAAGCAAGCTCTGATTTGGGTGACTGGGATTGTCACCTCTAACCCATCAGAGGCTGTCAGGGAGAAGAGGCTGAAGAAGTATTGCAGAAAGGTCACTGACTTTCGTGGGACAGATTAGGCACTGGATGCAGAGAGTTAAATATATTTTTCAGGAAAACTCATCCTTCCTCAATCTGCTATCTGCTTAGAAAAAAACCTTAAAATGCCAATTCACAGTTTCTAGCAGAGAAATAATTACTTGTATGAAGACTTAAGCCTAAGCCTTAATCTCATTTCCTATAATGATAATCCTTCATGAAAATGAAACAAGAATTTATACAAAATTTGCGGAGGCTCTTGGCAGAACATGCAGCAACAAACTGTCCATTAATGAACAAACTTCTTTTGGTGCTTACCCAGAAAACCTTACCTTGCAGGGTTCTCTAATTAGAGCTGATTTTAAAGGGAAAAAATTTACAAGCTGCATATTAAAACTGATTCTGACTGAAGCTTACAGCAGTATTTTCAGTCAGGGTCTTTCCATCTGTATTGAGAAGCATTTGACCACCACCAATAAACAAATGCTCCTGTTTTTTGGTTAGTTACAGGTACCCTTCTGTCCTTTTCCCCAACAAAACTCTGCTTATGCTTACCAAACACAGTTAAAAACAAGTATATTTCCATGGCCTCCCTGGAGGCTCAGCATGCTGCCAGTAAGAATGACATGGATGAAAAAGGAGTGCCTCTGACTAAGCTGTTGCCTCAGAGAAAGCTGGTGGTGCCTGAATGCATATAGCGAGATGACAATCATTACTGTAGGCTACAAATATTGATGGATTAATAGCATCAACTGCTGAATTATCAACTGAAGAAAGCACAGTTCGAGACTACTACTTCCTGTTAAACCAAACTCAGCTCTTCCCAAAAGTCACAAAAAAGTCAGGGGAAAGAAAGCACCTGAGCAGAGGGGCAGACTGGTGCTGAGCTAACGAGAAAGCATGAGTCTCTTTTAATGCAATAATAGTAACGTAAATACTTTAAAATACTTCTCTAGTGGCTAAAAAAGAGCACACTGCCTTATTTGTCATCATTGCCAGAACACAAACCACTACAAAGATAGTTTTCTTTCTTCTGACTGCTTTGCAATTATAGGCAAAAATGGAAAGATAATTTGATTTTATATACTCTCATCCAAAGGCTTTGAAACAAGATTATCTACGGCGATTGACATATCCCAAGTGGTGAATTACGCATTAGAGATACGTATGCAGCTCTTACGTACAGCTAGTCAAAGGGTGAGTTTCTGGCACTGAGCAGTGGAATTTCAGTCCTTCCTGGGAAATAGAGCATTCCAGGCTGGAACCTGGCTGGAACTGGACAGTATGTGAGAGCATCTGTTACCAGTGGCTGAAGTGAAAATAAGCAATACACACTGAGAGGCTTTAAACGATGATAAATATGAGCGATAACTTGATAAAGAGCATTTGAAACTTCACATACATCCACATGGTGCGACTGTCTCCCTTTTCCCAGTTCCAACCTGCATTCTTTGTCCTGTAGGTTCATAGGCACAGACTGGGAATGTGTCTGGTCAGAGGCCAGCTCTGCAGATCTGGAGTATCTGCCTGAACTTGGGTAGCTCACTTCAGTGTAAAACTAACTACAGTTTAAAAGTCCCAGCAACAATACCACCATCAGAAAATCAGGAGCAGAACTTCCACTGCAAGTTAATGGCAGTTCATCTCTATTTGGGTCACCAGCACCTCTCTAACCCAGACACCAAAGAACTCTCTGGCCATGAGGCAGTTTTACATCTGCTGGGGTAATAAACCCCCTCCAGTCTAAAGCATACAGTGCTGGAGCTTTTAGCTATGATGTGCCACTCTCTGGCCTCTGCCGCACTGTATTGCAGGAGGCTGGCAGGCCAAAGGCTTTGGAGACACGTCAGCCGTGAGGGAGGTGGGGAAGCTGGACACACACCACTGGAAGGACTGGCAGGTACCTACCAGGTGTGAGGGACTGCTGGGAAAGCAGAGATGTCCTCATTCAAGCCAGCATGGGCTGCTGCTGGTGTGGCACAATCTGAATTGACTTCGTCACATTGAGTGAACAACTGTGCTTTAGAGACCACTGGTAACTGCTGAGCTTTCAGAAAATCATAGCTTTATTTGTTATTCAAATAAATTATATCTCCTGTGAAGAAGATGAATATTGCACTAAAAAAAATTACTAGGGAGTTTGCTTTGACAATAAATGGAGGCAACCTAAAAAAGAAAATCTGCTTATGTCAGGCCTTAGGAAGTGGGCAGTGAATTGGCTAAGTGATAGTTACACAGTTCAGAAGTCTGGCTGTGCAAACCACTTCCCATGTATGCAATTTATACATATAAAAGACAAGGCTATTTTCTTCCAAGTAAGGAAATCCACTGACATTTCTGAGGTGCTATTTTTAAAAATAGCACAGCCATAAACCTCCAAACTGTTGAGCAATGCAGACCTTCCTTTAAAAATGGCTCTTCACTTCAAAAATAAAATCCAGCAGCAAACACAGCCACTAGTTTGATGATGAGAACAGAGACAAAGGATGGTGACGAGTCTCATCCAGGCTGAGTCACACACACCTTCTACAAAACAGAAAAAACCCCGACCTGGCGGGAATAAGGGCAGTGAATCTTTTAACAGCAGACTCCAAGGGGAAAGTACAACATATTAACCTTATAGAGGCAAATCTCCTGCTGTGTTTAAGGAATTCTTCAGCATAGCTTTTGCCCAAGCCGAAGAGGAACCCTGCACGCAGCCAGCTGGCTAATGCCAGCACAGACAGACACACAGGTTTTTATATATATATACACACACACACATAGTTAAGATAGAGAGATATCTATCTAGAAGTGAAGGTGTATGGATCTGTAAGCAGATGTTAGTGAGTCTCCCTGCCACCTTAACCAGGAACTTTTTGCAAAGCAAGAATATAACCTAGAAACAATATTATCAGAAACTTTTATTTGTTGTGATTTGTAGCTCCATGCAAATACTGAAATGAAGAGGAAAGTAATTCAAATTTTCCATCTGCAGACAGAATACAGAAACACATTAAAGATTTGCTAGTATTAACAGCCAGAAAATGAATGAATGGATCTGCTGTGGAAGAAAAATAGAGCATTTTTTAAAAAAAGATTAATAAATTAGTTCTGTTTAAATTACATTCTATCCTATGTGTGCAGATGTACATTTTCTGTTGTTTCCTATTTTTGTGTTTAGTATGAACACACGGCAAAGGCAAGTTTGTTAAAATGGGTAAGAATCAGACAACGGCTCTAAACTCAGAGCCACACTAAATGTGTTTCAAAGTAGAACAACATCTTTCCACTATCTTAAAAGAAACATAGTCAATCAATTCCAAACTACAGAATCCTATGGATATATGACGAGGAAGCCAATCTAATTCCTAATGTTTGTATTTACTAGGCTATTGTAAAGTCCTTTGTTAACAGTTGGATATCTATAGAAACCCATACTTTGAGATAGCAGTAGGCAGACAGAAATCAATAGTTATTGATAGTTAAAACAAACAAACAGTAAAAGTATCTTTTGTCTAACCATGCTAGAAAAATCAAAATATGCCAAATGAATGAAACACACTAACAGGACAAAACTTCCGTGTTCCTTATGTGCCATTATAGCTGATCACTGCTTATCTCTCTCCTTCATTTTATCAATGTAGTTCAGCACCTCCAGAGTCCTCCTGCCAGCCAAACTCAGGTACTCGGCCTCAGAAGAGAAGGCATCTGTCCCGGCCGTGCTGCCGGTGCCCGCGGGCTGCAGCACCTCCTGCACTGGCCATGCGTGCTCTCCTGCGGTGCCGGCGGTGCTGGGAGGAGGGACCCCGCCTGGGCCGGGGGCAGCAGGGAGGGACCCCCCGCAGGTGCACAGCCTCAAGGTGCCGCACTGGGTGGCCACATCCACCTTCTCTACTTCTGTCACAGAGCGCTCGGTCTGCGACCAAACGTCGCACCTGGTGCTGCGAGTGACATACTGCCTCTTAAGGGTGCGGTGTGATGAGGCCTGAGACAGGGCTGTGTGGGTTTTATTTTCCTCCTCTCTGGCACAAAAATTAGAGTCTTTCTCCTGAAGATTGTTTGCTTCTTCTCTAGCCAAAGTACTGCTGGGCTGCATAGCCACAGTTTGAGTGTGAGAGCTCTTGGGGGCCTCTCTGCATGCTGAGGCTGAGAACAGGTTGGCATCACGTGTCTTCAAGGACTGTTCATCCAGATGTTCCTTCTTTTTGGCTGTGTCTTCTTCTTCAGACTGTTTGAAGAGAATTGTGCGATTGTAACTGCTCAAATAGTTCAATAACTAAAGACTAAAGTAATGACTTACTAATAACTAAGTTAGTGAAATAAACAGAAAGGCCACAGCTGTCTGCTTTTGGTTGTTTGTGGGTTTTTTTGTTCCTTCTCCAAGGATGTACTTCTGGCTTTTGGTGAAGAGAAGGTGGCTGAGGCAGACCTGCACTCTCACATGCAATTTATACTCTTGCACCATGGTATTCTTGTGTTCAAGAACGACTGAAAACACAGTATGTCAAACCATTCTGCTCTACAGGCATGTAGTGTAAGGCAGCTATACATAAAGGAAGAGCACAGAAGTTTGCTTAGCATCTTCCCACAGTCATGCTACTGTAATTCCACAAGGCCAATTATTATCAAGAGAACAGACCACATGCCTGTCAAACTACTTAGAAAAATTTACAGCTAATGATTTCTTGTCCTCATCACACATGAAGTTACATCGTACAAAACAAAACAAGATTCCAGCTACATCCAATCTTAGGTTCACTCAGGCATAGAGATATGATTCAAATGAAGCCCTACCAACCCACAAGGGTTTACTCACTGTGTCAGGACTAGAGCTCAAATAGCTCTCAGTCTGCCTTGGAGAGTGAGACTGGCTGCTGAGTGGTGACTCCACATCTTGAAAAATTAGATGAAAAAGGAAGAAAGGTTACTCACCAAAACTCCCTAGAGATCCAACTCTCAAATACAGCATGTAGAAATAAATATTGCTATTTCTGATGCAGTTTTAAGACACTCTTTAAAGAACAAAATGTTAGCAAGGTCAAACTAGTTCTTAGCAATAGCCAGTTCTTTTCTTCTCAGGTCAACACATCTTAACAGAGGTTGTGAGATGGGTCCTCCAAAACCTCAGCTGTGCTGTTAATCAGCAGCAGAACTGTGCTACCCAAAAAGATGAGGGACTCTGCAGAGCACAGGCTTGCGAGAGAACACAGCAGACTCCATGTGCACACTGGCTGCCATATAAGTTATATGTTTTTCTCTTGGAGGCCCCTGAGAGATCTTCTGTTCTGAAACGCAGCTAGCACAATTGACCCTACAGCTGCTGAGGGAGCAGGAAGGATGTAGGATTTCCTAGCTTACTCGCTTCCCTCTGTCCACATGTGGAGTGACAGCATATAGTCTAGTGGAAGAGAATATCTCTTCAAGGAAAAGCAAACACAGGTAATTCTTAGTTACCTGGTAATGCTAGTTGTCTTTTTACAGTGCTGTGTGAATCAGAAATACAAGCCCTCATCAAAGGTGACATCCTAAAAAGATTATTCTCCCTGGCTTTAAAAGTAGCTGTTTCAGTTTCACATGTAGAGAAAAAATTTTCAAGTGATAATGTATAAATGGTACTAACCCATCTCCATCTCATGAAGATATGAACTCACTCCAAACTTACACCCTTTCTCTTGTGCTGTTGTGAACTGTTAAAAATAATAAGGTATTAATAGTGAGGGTTCAGCTGGATCAGCATGTCAGGTTAAGAGAGGAACATTCAGTTTCTGTATTACATAAAGGAGTCACTACACTGTACCACAAAGTATTTTAAGAGGTATTTTTACCCCTGAGCAGTACCTGAGCATGTGGCTTCTACAGGCAAGACATCAGAAACACTTTTTATATGTGTACTGGCACAAAGCTCCTTCATAATACTAAAGCATCCTGCATATAATGTCTGGGCATTGCCTGCAGAACCTGATCCTAAGTGTTGATGGGTAACTTACACAATGTCTTTCAGGCATCAGCTAAGGTGTGAATCCAACCATGTGAACTGTGGACCTAAAAGGGCTGTCTATCTGAACCCCGTCACCACAAGCAGTTCTTTCCGAATTCCTTATACAAACCATGATGGAAAAGAAGCTTCCACGGTAGTTAATTCAGTGAAGCTGTATTCAGTTTCTAACTGTTGTGGACAATCCTTCTCTGCCTCAAATGAATCGTGCAGACAGTGGATTTGACAAAAAATACATATTTTTTAAAAGTTACCTCTTCAAGTACAAAGAGGTGGTTCTGACTCCAGGCTGTTTCTTTCACAGACTTGTCATCACTGAGGAATGCAAACAAAAAGTTCTCTGGTAAGTGATTTTCCCCCTGTATTTTTATTTTCTTTCTGAGTTAAAGTCCTTACTGGTGACTTTTCAATTTTTATTTTGTCTTTGGTAACCATTAAATGCTTCCCACTACTGAGATCACTGGACTTATTTCTGAACCTGAGATTTAACACTGAGAATATGTTTTTCATAAACTTCATTTCTGTTGAAATGCAAAATGGAATTGAAGCAATGACAGAAGATAGTGCTGTTTTGTAAAATGGAAGGTGCTATGTATCAGTCTTTGAACAACAAGTCCTTAATAAAACACTGGGCACTCACATAGCCCAGGGAAGACGCTTACTTGCTCTGTAGCCAGTGGAATGAGACAAAGTCTTTTAGAGGACAAGCCAGATCAACAGCTTAACTTCAGGAACACCCCACTGTCCCACGAAGCAGTATTTCTGTGTACTTATTATGGGCAGATACACAGAGGCATAATGGGCTTACCTGTGCATAAGTTTATTCACATTTCACACTACTATTTTCGCAGAGAAAACTTCAGTCCTTGGTAATACTGTTTAGAATTTTGCCTTCTTGTCCCCTTAGCAGGATTTCTCCAATTCAGCAAGGTCTCTGCAGTTATCACTGGTTAATAGATTGGTAATTTCATGGCACTCACCTTTTTTTTCTTGAATAATTCTGCACATTCTCCTTTATGCTATTTTGCTGATCATGGTGATAAGCAAATGTCTCTAAAATAAAAAAAGTAAACCTTGGTTTTAAAATGCAATAGATAAATGCAATTCGAATATAAAGGTTTCTGCCAAGTTTTTTAACTAATTTAAATAATTGGATTTAAAATAAATTGTCTGCATTCTGATGATTCATGACGTTTTCAGTTGGGGCAGATACATCTCTGGTTATAAGAATATATGTATTTAAAAGGAGAATAAAGCCCAGAATAGATGTCCTTAAAGTATTGACACGCACCAATTTTTTCAAGGTTTGCTTTTTTTCCTTTCTTTTCACAGGGTATGATGTAGCGCTGTCCCTCATGACAGTTCTGCGGGTGGGTTGTATGAAGTCCACTGGTTTCCTTGTAGCTTGCACTTGAGGCATTGTTACTTTTAAGGAAAACCTGTTCTGGAGCTGTGAAAATGCCTTCAAGGTGTCTGTCTACAGAATTTTCTTTTGCATTGATTGCAGGATAAACCTTTCTAGTGTCATAAGAATAATTTGTGTTGGTCATTTGATTTCTAACATCAGGAACAGTGAAAAAAAAGTCAGTATTGCTTTGGTTGGAAAAAGGATTAAAATGCTTTGTGGAAGGATTATTATGGATTGGTTGACTCTCATCCTCAAATAGTGCCAGAAAGGAACAACTACTTCCATCTTGGGGACCTTTCAGTTCTGCAGTTTCTTTCACAGCATTAAGTATTGGCTCTTTTATTCCTTCACAGTTTTCTGATTCATCACTGGCCATTATCACTGGATTTTTCCTGGCAGAATTCATATGGTCTAGCCTGGGGGTAGGCAGTGAGGTGTAACAGGGGTAGAAAAGAAAAAAACATTTTGCTTAGTACACAAAGAAGTAAAATACTGACTGTTAACACAACACTTTATGATTACTTGATGATAAAAATCTCAAAAACTTCACTGCTCATTACTCTTGATTTTGTCCTAAATGTACAGTATTTCAACTGAAAAAGTGTGTATTTTATTATGTTTTATATCTACTTCATAGTAAGATTGATTTAAAAGGGTTTCTGTTTCTTAATGTCTGGAACACATCCTCCTGGATAGGGAACTGTGATTTATAAAATCAGCCACAGTATGTCACTGCTGCTCCACCAGTTGACCGAAGGCAGCTACTTCAGGGAGAAAAAGAAAAAGAAAAGGGGGACAAATAAATAAAGAGGAAGACAGTTTCTTCCATTCATAAAAGTAGCTTGTTCAAGACTGTATTTCTCTTCCATACTGAAAGCCCATAACAAGTGACTTCCATTTGTACTTGAAATCAGTAATCCTGATTCAGCAAAGAATTTTTGTGTTCCAGTGTCAGGAGGCCAGTCAGATATTTTATTATGCCCCTACTTCCCTACGCCACTTCTGAGAGTAGTGGTTTTGAAGATTTTATCATGTGAGCATCACGGTATGAAAGCTATCATGCTTGCACTTACTTGGCTCTTAATCTAACAATTTCACTGGGTTTTTTTCAGTCTAGGTCTGCTGACTGACCTTTCAGAAACTGAGCAAAAAGTTGAGATTCTTCTGAAGAACAGAGATCTGGCAAAGAAGGCCATTCAAAAAATGCCCTTTCATAAAAAAGCTCTGAGCAAGGCTATCAATAGAACTTGAAAACTGAAATGTAGTACAGAAAACTTACTGGAGAAAATGTCTGTGGTGTTTTGATTAGCAAATACTTGGAACTGGATAAAGGTTCTATGGAACTTAAATGAGATACTAGTTTCCTCTGCTTACAGAAACCTCTCCAGATCAGTTCTAGAAGGCTAAACACACTATAGTTTGTTCCTGAAGATACTTGTATAGATCTACATGAGGAAGGTAAAACCATTTTGTGAAGCAATTCAGCTGAATATTTTGTTATGCCAAGTAAAAATTAAGAATAGATAAGGGAATATGACATGTAAAATTTTTAATTAATATTTAATGACCTTGAGGTGCCACAGCTCTCAGAATTATACACATTGATTACATCATCAGTATGTTACATTAAACAATTGTATAAATTTACACTCTACTTTTCATATACAGTGAAAGAAACTCCCTTCACAAAAGAACTGTGATCTCTTCAGGTATAAGAATTTACGGCTACAGTGGATGAAAACAAAACAAGCACAGTACAAAGAGATGGATTGGAAGAGCAGTTGGAAAGGAGATGTTGTTAGTGAGCCATGGATGGATAGAAGAGGAGAGGATGTGCCATAAGCAGATGAGTGCAGGCCTGATGGCTGGTGGACAAATGAAAGGAGAGATGTAGGTGAGATAAGGTTATGTAGGGCTTCGATGTAGAGATATTAATTGGGAATTTACCCAGATGTACAGCAAGGTTAATGCTATGCTCATTTTAGGTTTTGCTGGAGAAAGCCAGGAGAAGCTACAAGAAGAGTGGAAGTTAAGGTGGCTGATGTGTTTCAGTATTTGGCCAGTGAGTTTATCAGTCACTTGACTCTCCCAGAGAACAGGCTGAAGGCACTTCAGAAACAGCAAAATGCTATATGACCTTTTTATGTCTCTATCCAGCCTAAGCTAGAGATGGACAAGAACTTTCAACCAGATGGCAGACTTATGGCATAGAAGGAGTAAAGTAAGATTAGCTATGTAACACCTCAAGATTCAAGGGAGAGCCTCTGGAAAGAAAATGAAATAAAATGTTTAGTACAAATGAGTCTGGCCCTAAACCATCTGTGATTTGAAAGATTTTTAATCAGCACATACAAAAAGATATATGTTCTTGATTTCTATCCATTCTTTTAAAAACAAAGTGTGTATTCTCATAGAAGTATTGTTGAATCAGTTATGGAGAAAAAAGAAAGCTATAGTAGGATCACATATGAAAGAGAAGGAAAGAAAATGCTTTGTTCCTGGAATCCTAAGTATAAATCATGTAGGTGCAGATGCTCAATTGCTACTGCATCAAGATCATCAGAAAAGCACTTGCAACAGTGCCCAGAACTAACACCTGGGGCAGCTTCCCCCTCCTTGTGGCCTCTTAGTAAATCTGTGCTATCACTCAAGGTGAATTCAGAAACACTATCATGTTTGTGACCTAGCAAAAATAGATAATTGTTCCAAGTGCCTACCCAAAATTCAGATTTTGCTGCCTTTCAGCAAATTTAAATAGCTTTGTATGTTTAGTATTTTCATTTTATTTCAATTTCTATTTGAGAAACACCAAAAGTCACTGGAAAAAACAAGTAGCAATAAGCTTCCACTTATTTTAGTATTTTTCTTAATTAAACTTGACTGTTATTTTCCTTGTTAATGTAAAATCAGTACCTACCGATGAAATGGCTCGAACAGTTCCTGAGGCACTGTATCAGACTTCCTGAAAATACACTGGCTTGGAGGTTTTGTATTCCAAGGGTCTTGATCAAAGCTATTTCCTGGCTGAGAAAACAGTAGAAGCTGTCTAACTGTGAATATACATAATTGTTATAGTCTTTAAAACTTTCAACTTGGTCTTGCAAACAATATACATATTTTCCCAGTATTTTTATTTCTTTTTATCTTTACAGTAGAAGCCCAAACCTCCTTACAGCCCAACTGTTGCCAAGTAAACTTTAGCCAACAGACAGCTACTCTGACCACGACAGTAACAGACAGTTTTTTCTCATCCTGTTGCCCGTTCATCTGTTTCACAGCTGCCCGTTTTGGCTACTAGGATCCCATGGGAAACCTTGTCAAAAGCCTTCCTAAAGTCAAGGTAAATAACGCCTGCTCTTCTCTCTAATTCCCAAAGCTACGGATTCCATCACAGAAAGCAATTGGGTCCACCAGGCAGATGGCTGTTTGCAGACACCTTCTTGTTCCTCATGCACCTTGGAATTGCCTCTGGGAGTTTAGCTCATTAATCCTTCCAGGGACAGAGGTGAGACGATGCTTCCCCAGATCATGCTGACATTTTTGCAGATGGATATAACATTTGCGTATTCTCTCTGGGAAGCTTTTCTGATAACCACAGCCTTACAAAGATGATAAATATCTGCCTTGCAGTGATGTCATCCAACACCCTGAATATACTTGGATGGACTCTGTCCAGTCTCATATATTTCTACCCTAAGTCTGATAACTAGCTTAGACCCAAAGTTCCGTTAAGCCAAGAGACTAAACATCTTGGAAACCTCGAAGTTGGGTCAAAAAGCCCCAGACACCAAGATCCTCTCCAGAACACATTCTGTAAACCAAGATACGCCCATCCAGGGGGAAGGTTCCTCAAGATGGGGGCTTCTCTTGAGCCTCTCATTGGGGAATCTTTGATAGATATGCTAATTTGCAAGTCTATAACTGTATACGTGAATTATCGTGTGTGAGCATTTTTGGGGTGGGCATCCTGGTGTGCATCTTTCAGGTGTGCATTTTCGATGTGCATTCGGGGTGCTTTCTGCCTGGATGTGGTGCACCAGAGGATCCTTGGATAACTGCCAAGGTGGGGCCCATTTTCCCCCTCTAACTGTGTTTGGCTTTTAGTTCTAAGCCCAGGGAAAGGCAACACTATATGTCCAGGTTACAGTGGATTTTCTAGCTTGTTCCTTCCCTACTGTTTTGTAAAACTCTCCCCCAACTCCTGACTGCATTTTAAGATGAGCCAGAGGGCAGAACTTGTCTGAAAAACTCGAAGCAAAGTAGTTTTTGAGTACCTCAGGCTTTTCCACATCCTTTGTCACTAGGTCTCAACTCTGTTTAGTAGTGGACAGCATTTTACTTGGTTTCCTTTCTTTGATGACACACCTACAGAAGTCCTCCTTGCTGTTCTTCTCACCCATTGTGATTTTCAGCTCTGACAACCCTAATGCCAGCCCTCCAAGCTAGGGGGATGCTCCTGTCTTCTTGCTGAGTTGCCCATCCCTCCTTCCACACTTTCTCTTTGTATTTGAACTCAGTCAGGAGTTCCCTGATTCAGCCAAACTGACCTCCAGAATCTAATCATTCTCTTGCACACAGAGGTTGACTGTCCTTGTGTTTAGAAAACATCTTTCTTGGGCTTCTTTGTTCTTCAGATCAGCTTCCTGTGGGGTTCTGGCCTACTCATTCCCTGAACAACCCATCATCTCCCCTTCTGAAACTCCTGGAGCATTTCTTGCTCACTTACCTCAAGTAAAACACATAGAATTTGTTTTATTACTTCCAATGAATAATGTATTTGCTAAAAATAAAGCATATTATATTTGCTATCACTTTTCTAAGGATGATTCTTTTAAGAATCACAAAGTTAACAAAAAGAAAAAATAGTAACATGCATCAGAACAAATAACTTTCAGTCATTCCTTAAATGTAAAGAGTTGAACAGCAGAGCACTGAGAATACTGTAAGAACTGTGTTACTCACTGAGATGTTTAAAGACAAAAAATTAGGTCACGGGGTCACCTGGGATCATGCAACACCCAGTTACACTAACTGTGTGTTTAAGAAAGCTGTATTTATAACTAATCTATTTCAGCTTTCTTTAACCAACTTTACAAGCCAGAAACAAAAGAAAGCCAGTAGTATGTGACTAATTCTCTTTCTGCAGGTATCAGCAATACTGAGACCGCAGTGAACAAAAGCTCAAGTTGAGCTTATTTCAGAACAATAAAAGAAATATATTTGTATATACAGAATATTCATTTCCACCAGCCTACAAGAAATGTTGATCATTCATAATTGTCTTCACCATTACACTAATTTTACACACCAAATAAATGTAAGTTAGTTTAAAATAATTCCATGGAAGCAAAATATTAACCAAACCTGGTTTTGCAGCTTCTTTTCATAAGTCTGTTCCCAAACGTTGCCCATTAGTTTTGTGTTGAAATTTTCTTCTGAAAGCTGTGTACGGTTAGAGAACTGAAAACCAGAGAAGGACAATGGACAAGCACTAAGAACTCTTGCCATGTTGTCTTCATTTTCCATACTAGAATCAACATAGCCTAATTCTGTTACTTGTGACAGCTAGACAAAACATAACAAAGAGATATTTTATTAATCTAAAACTGTTTTGATTTAAGCATAAAGTTCAAAGTAATCAAGCCTTTCTATATCTTTTGCATCTCTGCACATAAAACACAAAGAAGAGAAAATTTTCATATATTCTGATGTGACTTTTTAATGAAAAACTTAAGGCAATAAGGAAAATAATAAATCAATATAGTCTTAAGAAGAACATTTCATGCGTTTCAGTATCCATGAGATTTGGTCACTCTTCGAAAAATCACTTAAAAATACAGTAATTACTGCACATTTTAGTCATATCATAAGAACAATAAACTTACATTATGCTGGTATTTTACTTTTTCTGAGAGATGCTGTCTTCTGCTGTCTAATACTTGCTTTTGTAACCTTGTAAAATGAATAAAAACAGCCTATGAAATCCAAGATAAAAGATCCAAAAGATTAAAATATTCTGAATATTAATTTCAAAATAATTTAGGAATATTTTTCCACACATCTTAAAGCAGCCTGATTCTTAAGCCGTTTTGAGCAGCCTGTCTATCAGCTGGTCACTTTAGAGTGTCTGAAGCTGGATGGAAAAACAGTATAACTGGGTAATGCTTTTTGAATAACTTGCTCCTGAGATAAACTTAGTGCATACACCTGACATGAGTAAGGACACATTACCTTTTTTTAAAAATCTCTCAGCTTCCCATGCAGTTTTTTTATTCAGAATTTATTAAGTACTGTCTCACAATTAGAGTATCACTGGAATGACAGGAGTGGTTGTGAAACTCCCTGTTTACAATGGTATGTTCATTTATTTTCTTAATACCCCAAATGTTAAGACTATCATGAAATACCTCTTCCAGAACCTCACTATTGTGTAACTATTGCCTATTTTATACAAGTACCTGCTCTGGAGATCATCTAAGTTTGATTTATGTTGTGTACATAGGGGTGACGTAGGAAGCTCTAAGTTATGTCTCCTAATAGGTTTTTTTTCATCTTCAGTGATATCAATGTGGACTGGCTTCCTCATGTTCTCTGCAATGAAAGTATTTGGTATATCAGTGCTGGGCTTGGAGAAAGTTTTGAGGTTCCTGAACTTTCATTAGAGTACAAAAGCTGTTGTTTTAGATTTCTTAATCCATTTAAAGCCATATTTGTACCTTTCTTTGCTACTAACCATACAAAAACTCTATTCTAAATGGCACGATAGTATGAAATTATTTAGTCAGCCACTGTGTGTGTACAGGCTCTGTTACCTTTCTCAGTCCTCTTCTACTCTTCTGAGCATAGGACAAAAAATTTTCCATGATCTGGTTTATGAATATGTCACAGATGATAACAGTCATAGAATCATAGAATCATTTAAGTTGAAGAAGACCTTTTAGATCATTGAATCCAACCATTAACCCAGCACTGCCAAGTCCACCACTAAACCATATCCCTAAGCACCACATCTACATTTAAAGAGCTAGGACTCAAGTTTTAGTGATGTTTCTCAAGAAGTTTAATAATAGATTTTAAAAAAGATAATCTGGGTAGAACTGACGAGACTATTCCAAATGCCCCCAAAGTTATGAAAAAGTAAGTGGATGAGAAATGGACTCATTCAACAGCAAAGAGAAAAGGAAATAGATGTAGGGTAAAATTAATGAATAGAATGGGGAAGGTAGTAAGTGTGTGTAGTGGTTTAGAAATGGTATTCTCCAATTTAGTGTTCCCATTGAAAAACTCCAAACCACGTGCCACTTGCTCCCTCTTCCTCTTTTCCATCTCCCTCTCCCTTTCCTTCTCTCTCTCCCCCTCAATCTGCAGCAGGATGGAGAGGAGAATTGGAGGCACAAAAGGTAAAGATCATGGGTTGAGATAGGCACAACTGGAAACAGCTATGAAATAAGAAATGGTATTAATAACAGAGTGATGATTCACAGGCAGGTGCTCACCACAGTGAGCACAACCTTTCCCAGCCACTCGCTTCCTGCTACCCCAACGGATGGGACTCCTTCCCCTGCTGCCCCCTGTGCATGATGTGAGGAGGTGCAGAACAACCTCAGGGCCTTGGCCATGCCTCCCCTGGCTACTGCAAACGTTAACCCAGTCCTTGCCTGGCACCAGGACACTGCACAAGGCTTTAAAGGTGAAGTAGGCAGGAGCCAAGGTTATTTGATTCCTCTTATGCCCTGATTTTTATTCTGTCATAATTTTTGTACTTACGTACAATTTTTATTTTAAAAATAAAACAACACTTACTTGAGGGTTAAGTTGTAAATGGAAGAACAAGAACTAAAATAACAGCAATAATAGTTAAGAATAACTAATTCTGAGAAGTCAGAATACCCAAAACTCACCAGTGTTGTCTTTTTTGGTTGATATCTGATTAACCACATATAGATTAAGAAGATCCAAACTGACTGCTGAACTTTTAGGAGATGATACTTCCAGAAGCTTCATCTTTGACTTAAGTTTCTTTCTTTCAAAGTATTCCTTAATTTTTTAAAGGAGAGAATAAGTTTTTGACAGCAGCTTCAACAACACATTACCAGTATAGGTAATTCTTTTGAAATTAGCAAGCAAGACTAAGTGAACTATTCCTAGTAAAAGCAATGGTTAAGCATCTCTGAATTCTCACACCCTGTTTGCTGTTACTTTATTTTTATCGCCTTGAAAAAGAACGTAAATATTATTTGGTCATATTCAAAATTATTGTTATCTTGATGCCAAAAATTTAGTCCTTAAATGCTCATTTCTCAAATTTTGTGTACAATCACTAAAAATGTTTCTTTAAAATAAAAGATATCAAATGTGGCAAGGACAGAGTCTTAAAAAAATTTAAAACTTGGGCTTTTTAGGGAGCATGTAAGATAAGCAAATAAATCAGCAAGACTACACACACCAGATGTGCCATCTGTAATGACACAAAGGGTTTATTGTTCTCCAAATTTGTCTTTCTGGACAAAGAAAATAGTCTTCTGACAAAAAAAAAAAAA
>VZTE01006603.1:1313358-1326035 GCA_013397775.1 Eulacestoma nigropectus
AAAAAAAAAAAAAAAAAAAGACAGAGAAAAAAGTAAAAAAGAAAAGTCTATAGGATTGGGAATTCAGAAAGAGTTTTTGTTACGAGGAATAAAAAGAGATATGATTGACAGTTTGAATATATCAGGACAATAATATAGTCTCCATTTTGCAGACTATTAATAACCATCCTAAAATCATCAACATTTAATACAGCAGATGAATAAATAAACCCAGTAAGATTTATTTTTTCTAACCAAAAGAAGGATATTGAAAACTAAGGGCTATGCCAAAGCAAAAAATAGCACTGGCTTTTCTTCTGAAATGTAATTCCTCTCATGATTGCAGGTTATATGTAACTAATATAACTAATATGTTCGTTGGTAACTAATTTTTGGTATAATTTATTATTATCTTTAGCTTTCCAGGATGATATTATTTATGGAAAATATCTATTCTTCAGTTAAGATGATAACCTTCAGTCAGGTAAAATCAGCCTGTGTACAAATCAACACTTCAAAATTCATGTTACTTTGGGGTCTACACCGCCAAAATGTATCCACCTCCCTTCAGTGTCCCAGATATTTTTTTCCCATCATTTCTAAATTATTAAATTATTAATAATTGTATAATAGCAATTAGAAAATTACCACAGTGTTTAGTAATTTGGTACTACATTACTAAAAACAATCCTGTCTTGGATCTTTTCCTGTATTCCCCCTCCACTGAAGCAAATTACATAGTTGTAATATAAATTATGTGGCTTAGACCAGTAATCCTTGAGAAAACAGACCTGTTGAAAACTCACAGACCTCTAGGAAACAGGGAAAGCGATGAGGACAAGCCGCTGATTGGTCCCACATTCCCATATGTAAATGTTTTAATTTGAGTAATTGTCTCTATACAGTCAGCCTGTTTTTCCTCTACCTCTATATGCCTGTGCACCTGCTCTGGGCATTGGAGGTATCAGCTTCAATGGTGGAGCTTCCCTATACTGCCTCTTTCTTTCCTGCTGCTGAGGAGGAAACTTACAGCCATTTTCTCTTATTGTTTTCTTTCTCTTTCCTGTTTGAAATGTCTTCTGCTATGTCAGGGATAAGTTTGATTATTTTATTTCACTTTTGGATTCAAAATACAAATAAGCCATCCCCCTATTGCTAATGCCAGATAAAGGGCTTTAATGAGTCTAACATCCTTTTTCGCGGCCCAGAAGAGTGGCTGTGTATGGGTGTGTTAGGCCAGCTGACCATGGGGTTATCATTCTGAGGCTTCAAGCAATCCCATGTGTCTGCACATACCAACACAACATGGTAACAGAAGTAATCCAGGAAAACCAAAACTGGGTACAGGCATTCATTCCCTCTTTCTTTCTGTCATTCATTCATTCATTCACTCATTCATTCATTCACTCTTTCATTCATTCATTCATTCACCCCTTCTCTGGCTCCCTCCTCTTCCTGTTGGAATTCAGTGTAGCAAATCTAGAAGAAGACTTTTCCCCTGAAAGTTAGGCAAACACATTGTAACTGTTAAGCTACTGTTTTGAATCTCACTCTAAATACTTTGAAAGTTTTACCTAAGTGAACCCGCTAAAACTTTTATATAACAATATAAAATCCAATATGGCTGAAACTGTTTACCTTTTGTTTTCTCCTTTCCTGCTTTAATATGATTCTGCTTCTGAAAATGCAAATAATTATTATTTTAATTGCAAAAGTATAATCTTGAGCCATCCTCGAATTTCTCATCAATGGTTCTGAGATTTTAGGACACAAATACGTTAATGTTATGTTATGTTATATGTTATGTTATACTGGATCAGATCTTCAGGTAGTAAAGTCAACATATCCCTGTTGAAGTAATTTTGACTGATCCTAGTTTACTCCAGTAAGGATAGGGCCATATTCTATATTAGGCTGCCAAATACATTTAATGTGAAAAAAGAAAACAGAAAAAGCTTTTAGTCATTTGACTTGCAACATTTCATCAATTTGTAATTTCTTAAAACCTAAGAAATCTTTGTCAATATATTACTTTCTCCTAATTTTCTTTGTCATGCTGCAACATAGCTACAAAACTATATTAGCAAACAAACCAAAGGAGCACTATATGAGCTTTTACCTTTTGGGACTTTACAGAATACTAGGGACCTTTTGTAAAACAGGAAAGAAAAACAGATTGACACTACAATTGCTGTTGTTTGTGCAATATAGTAGACAATTATACCTCCAACTACTTGTCTCAGCTGTAAAACATAGTCTTAAGTGAAATGCCTACAGGACATGGTGCATAAAATTGGAACTCGGGGTCACTGCTCTATGAGCAGAGTGAGCACGGCTGCAGTCCTTAGGTCCGTTAGACCGGGACTTTTTGTGAGGGTTAGAAACATGGAGTAATCCCTTGGAATTAACTTTGGCTTATAGTTAACGCAAACTTTCCAAACACATGCATAAAACATTCACCCTTGCAGTGGGGAGAAACCCCAGTGATGAGTAGTTTTTCTGACATCTAAAATGCAAATCCCAGATTCACCTGAGGAACCCTGACAGAAACTACCAGCAGCAGCAAGCAGCAGGTTGATTTATATCTGCTAAATGTGCGCAATACTCCTACACACTGTGTTTTCTTACAGAAGGTATGGCAGACAGGCATTTAGGACAAAGCTGGGATTCGTGTTTTGGGGTTTTTTCCAACTGAAACTCTCCCTTCCTCTGGCTTCATAGAGGCAATATTCAGAAAACCCAGTTTGCTGGGAAGACTTCCAGATGAGTAGGGTGTTCTTTTAGTTTGATTCTGCATAGAGTCTGGACTATTGCAAAGGTGTGTTCAGCAATGCTGCTTCTCAATGGCTGACAAAATCTGTGCGGTTTACATTTTTAGTAGATTGGCAGACGGCACAGCACCTAAAGAAACTGAACGTTATCCTCTTTTTTTATAATCATTACAACTCACTTTGTTATGTTTTACTATTTCAGTGAATCTCAGTACCTGTACATCCTTTTCCCCAAATGGTGACCACTGCTGTTCATGAGGGCATGAGGAAAGGCCTCATCCAGCCCCTGTCTGTGGAGAGACACTGAGCCCAAACGTGACCCCTTGCCTGGGGTGGGAGGGCACCTGCACCTTCTCAAAGTCTGGCTCAGGAGGGGACACGGCTGTCACACACCATGGCCTGCTGGTCTGTGAGGGGACGCCAGGCCTCAAACACACACACTGTGGCACTACTGTTCTGTGGAGAGACACTCGTTCGGTCACAAACACCACAGCTATGCCCAGTCTGTGAGGGGAAATGAGGCCCGAAACACACACCATGGCTGTGCTCAGTTTGTGAAGGGACACCATGGCTGTCACACACACCATGGCAGTGCCTGGTTTGTGAGGGGACATCAGGGTTGTTAAACACACCATGGCAGTACCCCGTCTGTGAGGGACACTGACACAGCATGGAGCTGTTTCTGTTGGCTTTGAAGTTTCACTCACCGACTGCCACCAACCCAGTTCATTTTCTGCTGCTGAGGAGGCAGGGAGGGAGGGCTGCTGGCAGTGTAGGTGTAGGCAATGGCTACCCCAGGGATGGTTTGCAGCCTCCCAACAGGGCTGCAGGGCCCTTCTGAGGGGCCTCCTCCCTGGGAGCACCAGGGCAGCTGCTCTCCACACCCCCAGGCTGGCAGAGAAGGAAAGGGTGGTACAGAGACAGAAAAAAGGGGAAGAATGCAGAAAGCCAAGTGAGGCAGCTGATGGGGAAGAGGCGATTCTCTCATTGCTGCCTCCCTTCCTCTGTGCCTCGTGTTTCCATACAGGCTGCTGCCAAAGCCATCGCCCTTTCCCAGGGGAGTCATGAGCGTCTTCTTGTCCCAAGTGAATCGATTTGCCTTTCAGGTCCAGCTTGTCTCTGCTACAACCACTGTAATTTTTTGGGGCAAGAGAGCACTTTCCTCTCCATCCTGCTCTTCCTCAGGTATTTCAGAGGTAATAGAAGAACTGATGAGCATATTCTACCAGTAGATATTGCCTTTGGTGCTGCCTGATGAGCTGTTGTGTGTGAATGTGACAAACCCTCAAGGAGAGATACAGAACCACCCAGGGAATCTTGGCAGCAACACAGTTCCACTTGCTCCCTTCCCTGTAACTCACTGCCATCGTCTCAGCAAGTGAAGGCACCAAAAACAAAACAATCATCAAAATTCTATATTAATCTTTTCCTGTGGTGTTTCTTTACTGAGTTATCTTTAGCCTAACATTTTTCAGAGTACTAAAGTTTGATTAGCATTAGTGCAATGTGAAGAGTGTTCAGAGCAGATATTAGGAGTTTAAAATTAAAAATTAGCCAAGATGTTTTTCTTTCTAATACTTCTTGGCTAGGGTGTTTATAGAATCTGATAAGTATGCATAATTGTTTCTTGTAACAAAACTAGATTAAAATCTTCATAATAAATTATATCTGTATTTTAAGTCTATGTGTCTCTACAGCTAATATGACAGATGACAGACGGAAAATTTATTTAATTTCATCACTTCAAATATTAAGTTTTATTTTCAATTCCATCTGGTGTAAATGTTTAACTTGTTAATACTATGACTAAGATGTAGTTTCTTGTATAACATAATCAAATCCCTTTTACTTTTGTTTTTCTAATATATGATATTTACTATACCGTCCTTACTCTTCCTTTTTCACAGTATTGTCTAGATTTAAAGGAACAGAGTGGATGTTTCTTTGTACTTGACTTGTTTTATCTGGTAGTTAGCAGTTATTTGTAGAATCCAAGAAAAGTGACATGGCACTTTCAATTAATTATTTTTCAACATAAGAAATCTTCTCCTCGAATCACGTCTTGCAGATAAAGCTAATGATTCTTCAAACAGTCATAAAATAAAAAATCATTTCTTTTTTTAAGGAGGGCAAAGTAAAAAATTAAATAAGACCTGAGACACATAGGACTATATTTCCAGTGTTTGCATATTTTGCCTTGTCAACATTTTAAAAATTTGAAATAATTGATTTGAATTTCTGAGTGATGTCATAATTTCAACGGGTTTCAGGACATTATTAATTTTTATATGGTCATAAGAATGAGTTTCATGGAGGTTAGTTGATTCTCTGGGAAGTGAAGTAAGTATAGAACAAGGAGGCTTCCTCTATCTGTCAGAAACTGCAGTTTAAAGATTTCCCTTTTTTCTAACTGTTACAGCCACTCTTCAGAATAGCTCTATCTCATGTTCCTTTATTAAGAAAGTATTATATAGGATCTTCTTCAGAACAGCTTTCCAACCTTCAGCACCTGAGTTTTCCTCTCTGACATGCTTCTTAATTATCAGATCAGCTCTAGATACGAGACATATTAAAGCAGCCCAAAGCAGTCTAAGAAAGCATTTCTCCAGGGACGCTGGTGTTGAAACATTGACTCTGCAACTTTTGGCACCTGGCTTTGAGTAGGTCCTTACAGAACTCCTGTATAATCAAATAAGAGAGAGGGAGGTCTTCTGATGGGTGACTCAAGCACTTAAGTTAGGCCCCTACTATATGTCCCGACACACCCAGAGAGGAAGCAGCTAATTTAGACAATGAAAATGTGTGAATTCAAAGTGTGTGCCAACTCTGTCTGCAGCATTATTGCACCCTGAAGGTTTGAACATGCTTCTTTCCCTAAGCGTGTTCCCCTTGAGTGAACAGACACTGCATATGTAAAATCTTATACTCGCCAGAGACAGTGAGAGAGAAACAGAGAGATGCGTTTCCAAGCAATTTCTTAGAACTAACTGCAAATAGTTCTCATGTTTCTTAATGAATCTTCCCCTTTCCAGCAAGTGCTCATTATAATAAAAGAAGGGATTACTAAAGAGGTGAATGTAAAGCAAAAAAACCCCAAACAAACCCAAACTGGTGAATCTCACAGTTGGGTTTAAATATTTTACAACAATTCTGATTTTTTTAATGTTAATTTAACATATTTTAACTTTGATTTTTTGTTTGATCTTGATATCTAGCATTAGGTAACTAAATCCATCTGTAGAAAACTGCAAAAAGATGCAGGGAAACTAAAATGCTTTTTCATCTCTGTCTAGGGTGAGAATTTCTGGCACTTTTAAATACCAAGATACACTTACTTAGATCCCTAAATACTGACCTAATTATCTAATGCTAAGAATGCATGACTAAGAAAAGCCTGACTCTGTTCCAAGTGGAAGCTTTTCTTTGGCAAATGCAGTGCTTAAACTTTGTTTACATAGTTGCATGGCCTTCTTCCAGTCAATACTCTATGTCCATTCCCTTCCTTGAGAGATCAGCTTATGGAGAAATAAAGCAACACTGTCCCTGTGGTGTTTCATACTAACCTGGTTGATGGCTTTGCCCTAAAAGAGTTCTTTTTAAAAGATGGCTGTGATGTTGCAAAATTGTGATGTAGTCTGAGGAAGTTTAAAACAGAAGACAAAGCTCGATTTAAAAACAAAGTTTCCCCTTTTAAAAGTTGTTCCTCTTGAAAGACAGATCTCTCAATTAATTTGATGAAAAGTTCTTCCTCTATTGACCTTTAAAGGGTGGAGAGATAGTAGATAGTAGAGAGGCTAAATAGTTTCCAAACACAGCAAACTGGCCAGCTCAGAGAGAAGAACCTAATCTACCCAGGTCAAAATTCAATGCCCAGCTGGGAAGAACATGGGATTGGATCTACATGGAAAACCACCAGCCAGGACAGTACCACTGACAACAGTAGGTTTACACATTGCTACATGAAGCAGATGCCATTCTTAGGTGGTATTATTTAGATGGAATAATTTTTTCACAAAAAAGATGAAGTGCAGTCCTTGGTTTGATGGAGAACAATGCACGAGGTCTGCTACAGAATCTCGCGCTGCAAACCCCACTTCATAAAAACAGTATTTCTATAAAGATTAACAAAGACCAAAGAATCCTCTGTAGATGTGCCAAACTCTGGTTAGGGAACAATGTCAAAAGCAAATCAAGAGAGGGAGCTAAAAGAATTAAATCCTTACAAGGGGCTAGGAAAAAGCTGAAGGATACCAGACTTGAAGTAAAGAGACAGTCTGAACCATAGCAAAAAGAAGATAACAGCAGGGAAGATGAACTCAGAAAAAAATACAAATACAATTACAATAGGCCAGAAAAAATTGGGAAACAACTAGGCAACGTAACAAACTACTAAATCTTTATTCTTCACATCAGCTAGGAGCAAAAGCTTGCTAGAAACTCTAAAGGGACAATAGATGGCCAAGGTACAACATGAAGAGGTACATCAGAAGAGACACGGATGTTACAGAAAAGGTAAGTTAGGCTTTTTGCATCAGTATTCATTGATGAGGAAACTGGGGAGAACCTCATGCAGTAATCCTTCCTGGGCAACTCAGTAAGGATCTGTCCAAAGTGAAAATAACAGCAGATGAGGTCAAAATGATCTTACCAAGACAGAATGAAGACTAGCAAAGCACCAGGACTAAATGGCACTTAATGAAGAGTTCTGTAACACAGTACTGTGGAAAGGACTACTTAAATTTGGAGTAATCTTGGAGACAAGAGGGTAGCAAATGTGACACAATTTGAAGAATAACAATTTTGTGGCAATCCAGAAAGCTTACTTCTGCACAAAGAAATAGCAGGAATTATAATATAGGCCAGCATATGAAAAGCCAGCGTAGCATCTATAAATGGAAGTTGGTGTAGAAAACATGTAGAAAAGAGTGATTGCTGGAGTCTTGATGGATGTAATTAAGGCTGTTGACAATATCTGTTACTGAAGGTTTTAAGAAAATAAAGTTGTGAAATAAAAGGAAAGGTCCTGCCATGGACTAAAATGCAAAAGGGAGGGAAGAGATGATTTAGTTCTTGTATTCATGCACTCAGGAGCTGGGGACAGATAGGGAATAGAGGCTGACAAATTCCTGAGTGATACAGGAAAGTTATGAGGTTAGAGGAGAGGGGAAGAAAGTGAGCAAGAGTGAGCTCTGTTGCTGAATACCTCTTCCAGAACAGGCATAGGTGGACATAAAGTGGAGCTTGTGGGAGCCAGGGTCAAATTAAGCAGAAAGCAGTGGTTCTTCACCTATGAGATGGTAAATCTGAGGAATTGCTTGTCAGAGATGTTTCTATTTATGTAAGAGTTTACATGATTTCAAGAGAGACTGAACAAGTAATTGTAAGAGCGGAATATTTAACAGAAAAACCTCCCAGTCTCACAAAATTCTCACAGCTTAAAACGGCCAGAGGTTGGGAGAGGATGAACCTGCAGCAAGGGATGCAGCATCACATTAAATTGCAATTTTTTTCTCCCTTGGGTATCTGCTTAGAGCTATTGTTAGAGACAGACTACTGTGCTCAGTGAAGCACTGGCCTGTTTGCTTGTTTTTAATATTTAGAATCCTCCCAAATAAGAGTTAATAAGTAAACTGCAGTCGATGATCTTTTTGTTGTCATACTCACCAGCTGCAAACCCTCAAATAAATTCTTGAGGCATGACAAAAGGATGGCAGCAGATCCCATGTTTGGGGTGCAGGAGTCAAAGAGATGGTTTTTCTGGATTTATTCCTGCCATCACTCTCGCAGAGTAGAACACTGGCTCTGTTGTGGACAGTGCCAGTATCACCATTGTTAACTGACACCAGCTACATGATTTTACCACTTATACCTGTACTATTGCACTTGGCATATATCTTGTTTAAAGGGTTTACAATGCACTTGAGAAAACGTTTAATAAGGTAGCATTAAAATTTTCTTCAGATGATCTGAGAATAGAAACCTATACAGATTTAAAGCAAAATCTGAAAAACATACATAGTGTATTTGAGATTACTGAAGGCATAAAAGAGACCTATCCTGGTTCAGCTGAATTATCTGTATGGAATAAGTTTAACAAGAATGAGAAATAGAGATATTAAAGGTTTAAGTATTGAAGCCTAAATATTAAAAGTGAAAATCCTCGTCTGAGAACATAACTCAACAAATTGCTAGGCTTGGAGCAGCTGACATTGACCTCTTCCCTCCCCTTTTTCCCTCTCCCTCTCACTTTGTAAAGGGAAAACAACTTGTTTACATTTCTTTCTAGAGCTGTATTCTCTCTAGAATACCACTGCTCTCAGAAGTCAGAACTGTTTGTGATTGGTCTGCCACTGACTGTCCTGTCAGACAGATTACTCAAATCCCTTATGGATAAATTATCAGAACCTACAAGTCATGCAGGCTTCAAATTTATAGCAGCAGGTGTATGTCCCTAAAGACAGAGAAAGCAAAAAGAACTTCTGGTGCAGGAATGCACCCTATCGACACCATCTCTCTGATGCTTACACTCAGAAGCCAAGCAACAGAATAGTATCTTCCTGTTTCCTCTCTCTTCTCCTGTGATAACATACCTCTGCCTAGTCTGGGTACCCCTACAGTCTCATTAGAACCAAAAGAGTTGGAATCAACTGCTTGGTAGGATTGGGCCAGTCTCACCACGCTGACACTTCTTCAACAAGCTTCCACATCTGTAACATTAAAACTGAAGCTCCTGCTTGTCTTCGATCTCCAGATCCTAAAGGAATTACAGTGTCTGAGTATTCTACTGAGGTATATGAATATAGCCAACAGCTTCTCTAAACCAGACCAAATAAACAGATAATTTCTGCTGATACAAATTTGAAAGCAAAGGTCAGGGTATCTTATTACTCTTTTCTGATAAATATATCAAATTTGCCATTGGTGTGCCTTGATGTTGCAAACTAATTCTGTGGGTGTACTTCTGTACTTATGTAAGTGATGACATTAAAGTAAATACAAAGTTTGGAAGTACTTCAGAGAAAGGTATTTACTTGAATAATGGCTTCTATGTTCATACTCTGTTGACTTTGACTAAAATGGAGTCCTATTAGTCCCACACCTCTATGCAAACATACAGCTCAAAATTAAAGATAAAAAACAGGTGTTCCTAGCTCACCATATTACAGTACATCACATTTTGGACATTATTTACAGTTCACTATCAGTAATTGAAAACAAGCACTGTGTGGAGTCATGTCACGTGTTTCACATACACTCATCCACATGGAAACCCTATGTACTGTACACGTGACCTATGCTTATCTAAATCTTAAAGGTCCTAAATAGCAATGACTCAAAACATAGAATTTATATCTATTTGCAGTACCTTTATTTTTTATTTTGTATGTCCTTATGGCACAGTGGATAGCTCAATAAGCAGCAAGGAAATTTCAGTTTACTGCAGACTGATGTTACAGCTATTGGACCCTCTGTTAGGATCATATAAAACACCAGATTAATGGTCTTTTGCTTAAAAAATTGCACATTATTTTTTCAAACACTAAATCAAATGGTAGAAAAAATGATCGAGTAAGGCTGATTGATATCTCTTGTGTAACAGCCTTCATGTTGCAGTTCCACTACCTTCATCACAACCACAAAGTTGTGCAAGGATGAAGTGCTGGTGTGGGAGACTGTGGGCACAAAATAGAAGACAAAAAAAGAAGCATCAGTTGTCATGATTACACTCTAGTTCCTACATATTCATACATTCATGGACTTCAGTCACCCTGATACTCATTGCTGCCATTTATTCTCCCTCCTCAGTTATTGGTTCCTTTATTTCCTATATTCCTATATTTTAAAAATGCACACAAGTTATTTTAATGCATTTGATGAAAACTAACAATATGACTAAAAACCAATCACTTGGCACTAAAAAATGAATTTCTCCTTAAGAAAGGATAAACTCCCAAATAGTCTGGACCTAATATCAACATCTCTCCAATTCCACAGCTTCAGTTACTCAAACGTATTTGATTGCACTTATCTCCAGAAGTTTATTATAAAGACAGTAGAAAATGTGGAGACAACAGAGCACTGAACACTGCACCAATGCAGCTTTGGCAGTTATTTTTCCAGTAATACTGAGAAATTTTATTATAAATAAATGTAGTAAAATTGCTGCCTTCAGCAGTAAAAAAAAAAATCTAACACCTAAGGCCATGCTCCACAAAGAGAAGTTTGTGCATGGATTACTGAGCAGGACTGTGGCACAGCAAAACTCTTGAGACAGCAAGAACAGAAGAAAGGGAGTATTTAAAACAACAGTTCAGGCTTTTCTTCATCCTTTCAAAAGAAGTAAATATATTCCTTTTACGACTGAAACACTGTATGGTTAGATTTACTTCACTTAAATGTTCCCACAGATCTGACTGTGGGGTGTACGTCTGCACTAACCACCAAATCACCAGAAATTTCAGTCATCCAGGATCCTGTGAAGTGAAAGGTCAGCAGATACGCAGAACCAAAAGAGATCTGTGAACTTTCCCCTTGGTAAGAAAACGCTAGACTAATGGAATATTGCGAATAGCTGTGGTTTGGCAAAATCTAAGAGTATGCTGTGCTACACACAAGCCAGTACGGGAAGTATCCAGTGGAGAGCATGATTAAAAAAATAACAAGCCCTAAGCAAAGCAATTTCTTAGCCAGTGTAACTTGTATCTTTATGCACTGAAATACCTATTTTACTGACAAAATAATCTGCAGTGAAATCAGGTTTACATACTAACTGAATGTCTTCTGCACTGCACTAGGTCAGATTTTGACATTTTCCTAGCTTTATCTTGAGTTGTGCATTTAGGGAAAAAAAAAGCCAGAAGGACCTCTGTCCTGATCTCTGGCTTGTGCTCACTGGGAAAAATAAAATACACTTAAAGACTGCCCCATATCTTTTCTACCTAACTGTCCAGACCACTGTGGGCTGACCACTGTGTGCAACCTCCTAGGAAGAAATGAGAAATAGATCATCCTTGCTTCCTTCTTGTCTTGCTGGTCTTGGCTTACCGGACTTTTTAGAAGGCACCTGGATGTTTTGATAAGTGGTGTCTGATTTTTGAAAGCAAACCTCACTTGCTCTCAAATCAATTATATCATTCCTTCATCCTGAAGCTTGCTATCTAAAGATAATCACTGCACTCCGTTCAATGGGGGGTTGTTTTATAACAGTAATGTGACTTATTTAATGCAGTATTTGCTGAGTTACTGTGAGGCATGGGGCCTCACCCTACATTTCCAGGGAAAAGCCGGGCTCCTCACCACTACCTTAAACCCTAGTACCACATTTTAAAAACATGCTTTTATACACACATCCTAAACTAATGCTTTATCATATACTATCTTACAGTTAGTGTAAAAGGACCAGAGTATGTAAGTACTCTGATCCTTCCCCTGAGATTTCAAATACAGTACCTTTTCCAAATACCCGAAGCAGTAGAAATAAGTAATTAAGAAAAGAGAAAAATAAAGCAGCAAGATAACTGCCTTTACTGTTGATTCCTTTGTGTGAAATTAGCAGGGTTTCACTGCAGGGGCCGTGCGACTCGGTCGGGGTTATTTTGGGCTAATATCGCTGCCAGCGCACAATACCGGTTTCCTTTCCGCGAGAGGACAGGAAACCAATTAAGCGCAGTGTGCGGGCGCTGCCCCGGAGACGCCGAGCAGCCCGGCTCCCTCCCGCGGCCGCCCGGCCGATTTCCGACCCGGGGCTGTCCGAGGCCACCGGCCCGGCTGCGCCGCCCTCTGCCGCGTCGCTCCCGCACCGGGCTCCCCCCCGCGCCGGCGTTACAGCCCCCCCGCCCCGGGGAGGCTCGGGGGGCGCCGGGGGTGACGCGCTGCCCACCCCGCCGGGGCTGCCGCGGGACCCGAGCTCTCTCCGGCGCCGCCACC
>VZTE01006603.1:1326411-1349942 GCA_013397775.1 Eulacestoma nigropectus
CGCAGCCAATGGTGGTCGGCGGGGCGGGCTGCGCCGCGCCGGGTTGCGTTGTGCAACGCGCCGCGCTTTGAAGGCACCATCACCCCTGGGAGGCAGCGCTCACTCGGCATCTGTCACGGCAGGGCGGCCGGCGGCAGACAGGGCCCAGCGCCCCGATGAAGACCCGGCGGGACCGGCCTTTCCGGCGGGCATGAGCCACCCGCGCTAGGAGCGGCGCGTAGCGGTGCCCCGGCGGGCAGGATGGCCCACATGCTGCATGCGGCGGCCCGGCGGGTGCAGTGGAGCAGGGCGGGCGCCGCGAAGAGGGCTGCGTGCCTGCTGGCCGCGGCGTACGGGCTCAAAATCCTCTACCCCGCCATCCGCGGGCGCGTGAAGCGGGCGAGCGGCAGAGGCGGCGCGCAGGATGAGGGGGGCCAGGGGGCCCCGCACCGCACCGGCAGCCGGGGCAGAGCCTCCCCGGCCGTGGACGCGGAATTCTTCAAGCAGCTGTTGGAACTCCGCAAACTCTTTTTCCCGAAGCTGGTGAGTGCCGAGCTGGGCTTGCTCTGCCTCCACTCGTTTGCTCTGGTGTCCAGGACCTTCCTCTCCATCTATGTGGCCGCCCTCGATGGAAAAATTGTGAAGAGCATTGTGGAGAAAAAGCCCAGGAGCTTTGTCTTCAAATTAATCAAGTGGCTGATGATCGCAATCCCAGCCACTTTCGTGAACAGCACCATACGGTACCTGGAGTGCAAGCTGGCCCTCGCCTTCCGCACGCGCCTGGTGGATCACGCCTATGAGACCTACTTTGCCAACCAGACTTACTACAAAGTGATCAGCATGGACGGGCGGCTGGCCAACCCTGACCAGTCCCTCACCGAGGACATCACGATGTTCTCGCAGTCCGTGGCGCATCTCTACTCCAACCTCACCAAGCCCATCCTGGATGTTGTGCTCACCTCCTACACCCTCATCCGCACGGCGCGGTCCCGGGGGGCCAACCCCATCGGGCCCACAGTCCTGGCTGGTCTCGTCGTCTATGCCACGGCCCGTGTGCTCAAAGCCTGCTCGCCCAAGTTTGGCAAACTGGTGGCTGAGGAGGCTCACAAGAAGGGCTATCTGCGCTTCATACATTCACGCATCATTGCCAACGTGGAAGAGATTGCCTTTTACCGAGGGCACAAGGTAAGGAGGAGAGAAATTGGAAGCATTTGGGTCGCTCCCACAGTGCCAGAGTGAATCCGTGCCTCCCCTGATGCTCTTCTTGACTACTTTGGATCCCTCTGACATTTAAACTTCTTTACAGCTTGGCACTTTCCATTTTTTAGGAAATGCCGTCTCACAAGCAGTGTCTGGGAGGAGCAGATCACAGTTCCCTTGAACTCAGGCAATGTTGTGGATTTGCAGATGGATCTTATGCTTACCTAGAAAACTAATTTGCGTTACTGTTTTTCCCCCACCCAGTCATTCTGATTCACTTTTCCAGACTTTTTTTTTTTTTCCAACCACGTGTATGAACTACCATATTTAATTCAGCAGAAATATCAACCATGGCACACCAGAAGGTCTAGGGTGAAACTCTGGGATAGCTCAGAGCACACTACAACCTTTGACACTCTTTCACATAGCTAAGCAAAGATGTAGTCACCAGTCTTAAAATAGCTTAAGTACGGTACTTCTGCAATCACAGTTATATAAACTAGTAGCTTATTTTAAAGCCACCTTATTAAGGGACTCTTCATATTTTTATTAAAAGTGAATTTTGGCTGTAATACCTTTCAAACACAATTGGGAAAAAAGTTGTTTCATGCAAGGTGAAAATGAAAGCTGGAAACCAGCCTGAAGTGTTACTCTTTCGGTTCAAGCAATGATTATATAACGTTAATAGTTTATTTTTGTAGACACAATCGTTCTCAAAAGCTGCCTGTAATAACGTTTTAAGTGCAGCTAAATTAAACATTTTCTCAATTCCCACGTATGTGGGCTTGAACTGAATATATATTGTATTGACTTGCAACTGTCTTTGACTTGTTAAACCTCCTGGGATAGTTCTCTCTTTTCCCAGACTGCTTGCAAAAACAAGCAGCATTGCATTTCAGGAATCAACTCTGCAAGTTTAAGTCACTGGAGATAATTGATCCCCAAATGCTTTCCAATATAAGTTTCAGTTGCTGTCAAACTCTACAGCTGCAGCTTTATTAGAAGGACATGAAATCAATCTTATTTTGATTGTTAGAATCAGCTGTTGTGACTGCTATGTTGTTCTTGTATATATTAGAGATCTTAAAAGAATTGAAAACCTGTCAATGTTCTGTTGAGGGACCATGGTGTAAATAAGAACCAGGTCCACTGACTTCCATAAAGCTGTGCACTTTTGCTGTGAGACTGCAGCACAGTGAGAATAAAGTACCACATGGCAGGTGTGACTCAGAAGTGACAGCTCTGGGTACCCAATTATTTCATGTACACATGTGAACATATCTTGTACTGCATGTGCATCTTTGTTTCGTTGTATAAATTATTTTATTATTTTAACCGTAGGTAGAATTGAAACAACTGCAAAAAAGCTACAAGGATTTGACAGATCAAATGAATCTCATTTTGTCCAAACGTTTATGGTACATCATGATAGAGCAGTTCCTGATGAAGTACGTCTGGAGTAGCTGTGGTATGATCATGGTCGCTGTGCCCATCATCACCGCAACGGGATTTGCAGATGGCGGTAATACCATCTTTTACCTAATTTCTGATTTCTTTAAACTTATGTCCTCAAAAGACTGTAGTTCCCTTAAGTGCCATTCACATTGATTTATTTTTCACAGACTTTCTTACAACATCTGTGTCTTATGTATAACTTGAAAGCATAGCAAGTGAGCTGAGCAGAGAGCAACTCAAGTGATCCAACTTTGAGTGTAAGCGTGATAAATAGTATGAAGTCAGGACTTAGAGGGTCCTTGTATCGCACGAGATTGTCATGATTATTGCAGTCTCCTTTTTCACTAGTCGCTGTTGGAATGGCAGGCTGATTTTTGCAGTATCTCCTTTTACATAATGATACTATGAACTTTCCTAGAATGCTTATCTTCTTCTTCTTCCATAAACCATAGTGTAATTACAGGTAATTATAGGTAATTTCTCTTATTGTTGACCTGTTGGAAACAGCGGATTTTGCCTGACTCCCTGGGAGAAGGTAAAATTCAGATTCCAGTCTAGGATGGTATAATTTTTGACATCCTATCACAACTTTCCTAGAAGTGAAATGAGACTCAAATAGTGTTGTTACTGCAGATGCTGTTAAAAAAGAAAAAGAAAAAAAGAACAAAAAGAAAGGTATTATGGAGGATCCCTTAAACACGAATCCCACAAAGTCTTCAGAAGGATCAGTTCTAAATTGTGTACTTTGAATTAGGAATGAGTGAATTCTTTTCTGTGCTGTAGTTTTGTTTCTTTCTTGGTAGTTATATTCCAAGTCAGGACTGTCCAAGTGGACGAGCTTGGTGTGACCTGTAGGATGGATTCGTGCAGTGCCCGTGTGGTTTAGCTGTCTCGCAGTTGTGCTGGTTCACAGCTGGGTGCTCAGCTTCCTGAGCTGCTGCCCATCAGGAGGCTCAGGAGGGCACTGTATCAGCACCCTGGCTGGCATCCTGGGAACAGCTTCAAAAATATCAGGATGTCTTGTTCCAAACAGAAGAGGCTGTACAAAGGCATTTCACCTCACAATGAAGGTTATCAGCACAACAGAAGAAGTGATAAGAGTCTTTCTGCTAAGATGGGAATGGGTACAATCAAGAAAAGGAGCGTTTAGCCACATATTGTAAATATCTCCTTGGTATTAGAGCATGAATAAAAAAGGACTTGTATTCATGCTAAACTAAATAACATTCCTGTTACTCATGTTTGTTCTTTTGTTAAATACATTTCAAATGTGGGAGAGAACAAAGATGCAGCAGTGGCTCATGTTGTAAAGCAGAATTGTATTTGCTACCAGCAACCTAAACTATTAAAACATGGGGTTTATTATTGAGTCCTGGGGCTTACCATAATGGTGGTTCACAAACATGATACTGGCAGCACTGTCAAGACCAGTTTGAGGTATTACAGGTATTCAAAGAATCAAGAACACCTGAAATTACCATTAACCTGCTTGGGAAAACAGTGCTTCATGCCTCAGCGGATCAGACACAAGTTCGTTCACATCTGAAGGAAGAGATAGTGGATTTATTGCTTTAGGATGAATCAAAATAGTCAGGGGTATGTAAAAAACTGGTGCCATGGCCAGACTTGAAACTACAGGTATAAAGCCATAGGTTTTGTACACTTCTTCAAGGAGTAGAAGGAAAAAGTAAAAAAAAAATTGTTCAATAATAAGAAAAAAGAACCTTCTTAGACGGTGATATTTCTGACTGAAATTTTAAAATTTTATTATATATTTCAAAGAAGAAATTAGCTGGCAAAGACAAGATTTCCATTTGATTGCATTTCTCATTCTTTTTGTAGTAAACCATTCACGTTCCAAATGTGTCTCAGTTTATGGAGAGTAACTATTTTTCGAAGCAAGACTTTGATTTCTCTGGACACAGTGAACACTTATTTTTGTTTATAAAACAAGTATGACTATCAATTATGTAAATGAAGAGGAAAATGGAAATGTTAGTTTCTGTATGAAACAGAGACAGTCTGTCTTGTCTGTTAAAACGTGATGCTTTCAATCACAGGAGCCAGCCATATGAAAAATGTTTTGGACAAGAAATTCAAGAAAAGTAATATTGGTGGGTTATATAATATAAGAGCTTGTCTTTTGGGACTGTGAAATGCTCATGAATTCTATATCATTTCAATTTTTTAAATACCCCTAAACTCACTGATGCAGTGGCTTGTAGAAATCCTTAAATTCTTGCTAGATGAGCTGGCCTGGGTGCTGGAAGCAGCCATCAGTAAATTCTGCATTTACATTAAGGGGGAATGCTGCATCAATGTAGTTAAACCATACCTGATTGCTAGATCATTTAATTGTGGTCGTTCTACATAGCAGGGGCTATTATCCCAACAAGATCAGCAAAAACTGGTTGTTTCAGAAGTAAACAGGTTTCAAATCAGCTTTTACTAATGAATTAACTGAATTCTCCCTATTCACTAAATTTATTCTCCTTGGAGTGGAAATAACTTTTTAAAGTGAGAGCCACATGAGCAAGAATTTTGTAATCTCTCCTTTGTGAGAGCTTTTCTGTATTTTTTTTAAAAGCATGTCTCTCATTGTGTCTCACCAAGATTGCATACAACTAGTTGACAGTGTGCTGATGTAGAACTGGAGTGAAAAAAACATCATTATTAAAACCAGGAAAAAAAACATAGATGTTCTGTGTGTATGCACACACACACATATATGAAAAGTTATGATGTAGCAATTTTTAAAAGTTTTTCATTAATTACCCAGTGTATTTCACTGTAATACAGTGTATTTCAGTGATCTAGTTTTGTAGGAATACCTTTATGGATGTGTAAATGAAAACAAAATAGCATTTAGATTTAACTAATAGAGACAGAAAGATACATCTGGCTTTGGTACTGCCTGTAGATTCTCAGACACCAGATTTCTAGAATCTGATCTTGTCAGGGAGGTGAGTGTAAAAAAATACTGTTTGCTCTACTCTTGCATTGCTTGACTTAGCCCATGAAATTTACGGTCACATTACACCTGCAGGGAATTCCTCCTAGATTTTCTTGATCATGAGCACTGTGGAAACATGGATGTTAGCAACAATTGCTAGTACAGGTGTTGCCACAGTGGATCCACCTATTACCCTGCCTAGTGCAATTCCTAGCATCAGCTTAGTTTTAAAAAGAAACTTTAAAAAAAACTTTACAAACTTTAGAAAAAAAATAATATCCAGATTCCATTCTGCAAAAGATTTAAGCAATGTATAGAGATATATATAAAGTCATGTGATGAAGAAAACTCTTGAGATCTTTCATTGTAAATCTTTTATGTGGAAGATCTTTTAAGAGTGGTTTACTACACCACTGGTTTACTACACCGGTAGTTTGTAGTTGCAATTATTAACACTGAAACAACATTTAGCCTCAAAACAGTCAGCCGCTTCTTTTTAAATCTTGTTTCCTTCAAGAAAGAAACCTTGCAAGTTGAATCTATGGGTCCGATGGTAGAAAGATGGTATATGTAGATATGTTAAATGTACTTATGTCTCACGTATCTTCTATAATTTCTGCTGCTGTTTTCTCCTTGCCTAATGCTGCTGACATTCTTATGAGACAACTCCTTTGGAGCAAGAGTATTCTTGTTAACAGGGTGCAGTTCATAAATAAAGCCTCACAACTTTGTTTTGAGGTCAGATGAAGAGAGAAACTTCATTGTGAGAGAGAGGTATCCTACTGAAACCATGCCTTTGATACCTAAAGAGCTTATTGCTTTCCTACAGAAATATAATCATGTTGCCAGATTTACACAAATATGAATGGTTCCTTTTACATGAAGTCAGTAAATAAGTAAGGCTGAAAATTAATAATCACAAAAATGTTAAAAATTATGTTAAAAATCCGTTTCAGATCTTTGCTTAGGTTTCACTTTTTTCGTATTTTGAAAAATGTATGTTGTATGATGATATATTAAAAGGAAAATTATCCATGTAAATAAATAGATAAAATAATAAGATGTTTTGCCTAACAAAATGAGGTCCATATGCTCCCACTTATTCTTTTTTACCAAGCTATGGTAGTTACATTCATACTGTTCTTTTTGAAAATTGTCTTCCTAGAGTTAACTTTTTCTTAAAAAAAGAACAAAGCTGCTCTATAATAGCTCACATTCTAATAATGATTTAATTTGTAGAGATAATTTTCAGCAGAATATTTTAACAAAACTTTTTTTTTTTTTTTTAACTTTTAGAGTTGGAAGATGGCCAGAAACAGGCAATGGTTAGTGAAAGAACAGAAGCTTTTACTACATCACGAAACTTGCTGATCTCTGGAGCAGATGCTATTGAAAGGATTATGTCTTCATACAAAGAGGTACTGTACATCCTGCATGTGCGAAACAGAAGAGGAAAAAAGAAAGACAACTTACATTTAATATAAAATATTTTAAAAAGTAGTGCAACTTCTAAAGGGAAATTCTACTGCAACTAAATCCATGAAGGTCTTTGAACTGGTGGTTTGATGTTTAGGGTTAAGTCGACATAGAGTCTAAAGTGCATGGTTGCCTGTATGATGCAACATGTAGATGTCATTTTTAATACTTGTGTTCAGGTGTCATCAGAGAGTGATAGAAGTTCCTGGAATGTGAGTGATAAAGGTTCAAATTCCTCTTCTGTTTGGAGCAGAGACCTGAACTCAGGCTCTCTGCCTTCAGTGTACTGGGACTCTTCTTTTGGAAGTGCCATAAAATCATAGAATAGTTTAATTATAGGAGTCTTTAAAGGTGTTCTAGTCCAACCCCCCCCCACCATAAGCAAGGACATCTTCAACTATATTGGATTTCTCAAGAGTCCCATCCAACCTGACCTTGAACGTTTCCAGGGATGGGGTATCTCCACCTCTCTGGGCAACCTGTTTCTGTATGAAAACCGAGGAGAGTTGAATACTTATTCCCAGGCCACTTAAGCTGAAAGGCTGTTTTCAGTGTCTTGTGAACCTGTTAAATTATAAGTAATTTTGCAAAATAGAGACATTTTAGCAGGAAAAAGTTCACCTTGGACTACAAATAGTCTAGAAGTGTGGAATGTTCATCTGGAAGATCAAGAGATGTTGTTTCAGGTCCTTACCCACATTTCAGTAGAGTTGGGCTTTGGTCTGTTTTCTCTCTTGTGGATTTCTTTAAATGCCAGCTGTTAAGCCAAAGAAAAGTGAGGCAGTGCTGTTAATCTCCTCAACACTTCCTTCTGAATGTTTGTTCTTCATTTTTTAATTGGTGTTTGCTTGTCCCTTTGGTGGGAACCCCTTTTCCCAGTGCAGTGTGAGGAGGGACACATTAGCTAGGCAGCTAATCAAAGACTATGGATTCTGTTATTTGGAATCCAGCCATAACAACTACAGCTTTGTAAATTGGAAGAGGAGAGGTCGTTTATTGCCTTCAGAGACAGACTTTGACAAAGCCAGAGTCTGCTGTTTTCAGAAGGAGTCCTTCTAATGGGCTGTGATTTTTGACCTATGCTCCTTTAGCTGTTCCCCTGCTTGGTCTTTGCTCTCAAGATACTGCCAGATAATCTGTTATACACTGATGTAATTTCTATTTTGTTTTCAGCATTTAAGTAATTTATATAATGAACATGAGGACTTAGAAAAACCGTGTGTTTAATTTTTGGCAAAAAAAGTACCCATAAAACTGTAGAGGAGGAACTGAACAAACTCACTTTGTTTATAACATGGTAAGATACTAATCCAGACAGCATGAGACTGAAGACCAGTTCTATGAATTTCCATCTTAATTTTGTATTTATGCTTCTCTTCAAGAGACACTAGAGTTCTTCAACTACATTGTCATTCTCATTTCGTGATTCGGGCAGTTTCCAAAGGACTGTGTAATTCAACCCGCATCAAGTGGTAGTGCAGTTCCACTTCTTGCCCACCTCATCCACCAAGGCAGCCTCCTTCAAGTCAATGTAATTCACTGTGCAGATGAGGTGGGCTCAACTTTTCTTTGCAGTCAATAGTTTAGGTGGTAGTATTTAGTGTTTGAACAAAGTGAGTTTCTACTGTCATGATACAGAAGCGTACTACAAGTTACGGTTCTCCTGGGGCACAGTTGGTACGAGTTTCATTTACCACATGCAGGATTCTCTCCATCATCCTCCAGTGAAATGATGCCCATGTGGCCAGAACCAGCACTCTCTTCTGAGTCTGGCACAAATAGTGAAACTTACAGAAGAATTATGGAATTATTTCCAATTCTTTCAAATAATCTTGGAATTATGTACACCGTAGTGAGTGAACTCTGTCATGGGGTGTATGTATTTAACCACAGCAAGCCAAGGGTTTTATAATCTTGGTGTAATTTTGTTGCTATTCTTGTCCTCTTTGCATTTTGTATAAAAATGTATCCTTTTAAAACCATCTAATAACACTTTTAAAATAAAGGCCTTGGCTTAATTCTTTGCTACCAGCAGATGGAGGCAGTTCTTTGGGAGCTCTTGAGTAGGAGCTCTTGAATAGCCTGTTAATAGGAAGTCCAAGGATCTGTTGTTTCTCTATTCACCAGGTGAAAATTGTGACAAATGGACCAAAAAAAATTGAGAAAGCCTTTTAAGAGACCTCACCATCTTAAAAATGCTCAGTTCTATTCTAAGGTGTCAGATTTAGCATGCAGTTGATAGAAGACTCATTTCTGGTTTGTACTTATTTTAGATTAGGATGGCCTGGTGCTGCCTCTTTTACACACAAAAGCATGCTTCTCCCACTGGAAGTTTCAGGAATACAAGCAAATAAATAATTGTAGATGCCATTTTTTTTTCACTTCTGTGGACTTCTGTTTTTGCTGGAAAATGCAGAGATTTTGGTTTTTTCTTGTGTACCAGGCTCTTTGTTTTCAGATATGTTAGTAGCTGTTCACTGCTCATTGAAAACTCTACAGATATGAGCAGTCTCTACAACCTCTTCATTTATTGGAGCTATCATAGCTTACATGGGCTTAACTCAAACTGTCCTTTCTGCTGGTTGGTAGGAGCTACAGGTGGCATATGGGTTAGCACAGAATTTCAAGGAATGCAGATCGATAGGTGTTGGAAGGATGCATTGTTGCTCATGTTGATCTTTGGCCAAACATGTCATTTGTAGAATTTGTGAAGTATAACTGAAATGAGGTGTTTCTTGTTTCTCAGGTCACTGAGCTAGCAGGCTACACCGCCCGTGTCTACAACATGTTTTCAGTCTTTGACGAGGTGAAGAGAGGCATCTACAAAAGAACTGCTGTTATTCAAGGGTCTGTAAACAACAGCAGGCGTGAAGATAAAGCAGAGTTACACACTGATGGGCCCTTAGAAATCAAAGGTAATTAATTCATATTTGTATGAATTTCCCAGGGGTGGTGGGGGCGGCACAGTGCAGTGAGACAGGAGGTGAAAGAGGGTTTTTTCTACAACTAATCATCCTCTCAGCCTTAATGCCCCGGAGACCATGTTGCCTTTTATTTTAACCCCCTGCTACCTTGTAACTCTGTCCTTACGGTGTGCTTTTCTAATGCACAAAATGGCTCAAATGTTTTCTGTAAAAACTTTCAATGAAAATGCATTTCAGCTAAACTATTACACGTGATGGTGATGTTAGTATTCTTACACTGACAGTGCTTGTTTTCCTCAGACAGTTCATTTATTTCAGAAAGCTGAGACTGTAGCATTTTCATCTTTAACCATCACATTATTTTGCTTGAGGTAGGAGGAAAAAGACAGAATGGTTCAGTAGTTTATCCCAAAAATACTGTGTTTTCCATGATTAAAGATCAGCCTGTGCTTATTTTTTCATAATTTAGTGGGAATCTCCACTGAAAATTACAACTTTACCTTTCTCCTCACCTCCCAAATGATTTGATCAATATATACTTTTTCCCTCCTGACCCCACCCTATGTCTTTCTGGTGCCACTGTCTTTCTGTCTTCACCCTCCCTGGAGCGTTTTCTGTGTACATCTGTTTCTTATTGTGCTCCGTCATGTGCCGCCTCTCTTTGCCTCTTGCATCCAGCTTCTCTCTGAGGTACTTAAAGGCAGCTTTTGCAATGGGTTTTTCTTCATTTTCCCAACATACCATTTCTGCTGCTGCCCTCTGTGGTGTTGAAAAGCCTCATTCTCTTCCTTTAGCTTTTGAAAAGTTAAGCCTCAGTAGAATTATAGGCCCCAAAGTGCTCTTTGTGAAATAACTTCTTGCAGTGATTTCAACAGTGCTGCCCTTCAGCTCATATTTCTCAAAGGTCTTCTGACAAGGTTCATCATAACAAAGTCTGATGCAGCATGGTGGGTAGGTGTGGAAATAGCTGATGTCTTAATCTTGTAGATCTTGGTAATAGTTGGGTGATAAAAGAAATGGCATTTTATAACTGTTGCACTTTTTCATGTACATGAGAAAAGGTTTGTAGTTCCTGGAGCAACGAAGTAATTTGGGGGCTCTTTTTAGATAACTGTGTTTAAAATCAAAACCAAATACAGTTCAGATATGCAAGTGTGCTCTTCATTTTCCCTTTAGGTCTACTATATCTAAACCCCACTCCTCTTTTCTCTGCAACCTTTTCCAAGATTTCATTCCACTACAGTCACACTTTTCATCCAGTCTGAATTCCTCCTAAGCCATGGTGACTAGCATTTGCTCTTGAGTAGTTGTAGCTCTCAGAGGCAGCTAGCCAAGATCAAGCATTGTGCACAAGGATTTAAGAAGAATTTAGGCCAGATGAATCTAGGCCACAGGCTCCACATTTTTTATGACAAGTCCTATTGTAATACTGGTTTTCCTCCTTTCTTTGAGTCGTGATACTTCAGAAATCCCTGAAGAGTGGATTGTGTGTGGATAAAAGTACATGTGCTCACATACGTCTATGTGTCTTTGTTTTTAGAGAAGAAAAATCTTAGTATTCAGCTTCTCCAATGGCTCTTTGAACACATAATAATTATTTCCTTTTGAATCATCCAGTATAAGTCTTTGTAACTAATCAACGTCTGTTTTGTGCCTTGCATTTACTGTTGTCAGTAAGAGTGTGAAAATATGAAAATGATAATAGTATTTTATAGATAATAATATTGCCTTATAGTGTATCTAATAATTCAGAATTTTAAAAATTAAATAGAATTTTGTACATCTTGTACAAATACTGTCAAATTGTATGTCTGATTACACATAAATATACTTTAAAAGCATGCTAAAGTTGCAATCAAATGCTGTGAAGTTAGGATTAGAAAATGAGAATTAAGTTTACTTAATTCTTACTAGCTGAGTATATTTTATCATGGATTTATTTTAACTACAATCTCTCCACCATATCAAAGCAATTTCTTTTTAGCAGAAAAACACTTTTTTCCTCATAATCTCATGCTGTACACCACAGAATTGTTTTAAGTAAAACTTATTTTAGGAAAAAAGAACGCTTGGACTGATACTTGGCATAAAAATTTCTGCCCAGGTTGTTATAATTTGGCAAAGTTGAAAGCAGTTGAACCAAGAGCCTCTAAATGAAAAATGTAAGACTAACCTTAACTGAAGGAAATGTTACCAGAGCCTTTTGTAATTAACTAACTTGGCCTTTGTTACATTTTTCTTTGTTCAGATTAGTTTAAGTTATAAATAAACAGCTTTCTAATACAAAGAGAAATGTCTTTCCTTTGCATCTTGTCTATAAAGGTAATTTCTAGTATTTTTCTAGGAATCCAGCTAGTCGGGCTCTGTAAAACAAGGCCATTAACAGGTGACTGAGAAGTTACAGTTAGTTTCATTCTTTTACTGTTTCCAGGACAGTTAATTTCAAAGTTCTTGTATTACAGAGTATCCAAATGTAGAGATTGTATATTTAATTTGCCAGAAATCCAAACGCCAAGTGTATCTACCTGACCAAAATGTTATATGAGATTCTGCAAATACTTACAAGACACGTTTACAGTGTCTGTGGCATTAAAAAGAGATGGAAGCAAGCCATTAAATGTTTGCTCCTTTGCTCTCGTTGCTGGAGGAGACTGAAAGGTGCTCTGACTTTCAGAGCTGGCAGTGATTCCTAATTAAGTCCTCAAAATAAGGTTAACTGGTCTGCCTGTGGCTAAGGCTGTCCTTGAACTTTTTTACTGCTTGGTATTAAACAGCTATTTAAAACAGAATACAGAAAATACAGGTAGAATTTGAATGAACACATCTTTATAGTGCATCACATATTTATGATGCATACTATGCATTGTGTTTAAGATCAAATTTAGGATTCATTGCACATTCTTGCCTACTGTTGACAGGGTCTTTTGGACTAGCTAAGAGTTATTATCCAGATTTTCCACTAGGGGAACCTGGAGCACATAAAAGAGCAGTTTCAAAGACCAGTCCTTACTTGAAAATATACTCAGTTGTGCACAGAGGCTGTCACAAGTGATTGCTTAATAGAAGGTTTCACAAACTCGAATTTTAATTTTTTTTTCTTTCTAGGAAAAGTAATTGATGTTGATCAAGGAATTATTTGTGAAAATGTTCCTATAATTACTCCAAATGGCGATGTGGTGGTTTCCAGACTAAACTTCAAAGTAAGATGATATGCAAGAATCTTCTGATTGTTGCCATCACATTAACATAAACAGCACAGAATTAATATACCTTATGTTAAGTACTTGGAGGAGCATATGGATAAAAAGGGAAGTCCAGAAAGGTAGGCATAGTAGCTCAATAGAGGCAGACATATGTAGTTTGCTCAGAGAAAGAGAAGGGAGGATTTCTGTTGTTGTTGCCAGGTGAAAAACCAACCTGAGATTTTTAAAGGTGTATGTGGGAGTATGCATCCATCTTTAGTTAATTTCAATCAAATTGGGGTGCTTTACTCACAAAGGCTTCTTTAAAAGTCTGAGGTCACAGCAACAGTGAAAAAATCAAATCCGTAGTTTCGCTTGATCACCACAAAGACCAGTGCTGACTAACAGCTTACAGCATAGTTCACAAGCCCAATAGGAGAGCATTTACTCAGTAGAAACTTGTATTGTTTTTAAAAACCTGTTCCAGACACCTCTTGGTACCTGTTCACAATTCTAATGAGTGACCTTTACTGAATTACTCCCATACGTAACCTGATCTGATGTTCCAGTGCAGATGTTGTTCTTTTTAAAAAGAGTTGAAGTTATCAGAAATAAATTGAACAATTCCAGCATATCTTTTAATTTAGCTAAAGCAGGGTGTTCCTTTTCCTCTGAATTAGGAACTAGGAGGAAAGGGTCCTAGCTATGGCAAACTTGCAACAACTTCAGCGTAGGAATTTCAGATTTGTAAAACTACAACTCTGTGATCAAGCAGACATTTATATTTATTCATTTGTCTCAAGAGACAGAAACAAAGAAAATATGGAAGTAAATATATTTCTGTAAAACATAGATAATGACATTGTGATTATGCATAAATATACACTTATATATACACAAGGTAAAGGTCAAATGAGTAAAAAAATAATCACTTGCCATCACAGCCAAGTTAACATAGGTAATTAAGTGGGAAAGGGCAATGTGAATTAAATTTTCCAAATCACTTGATTGGCCTCCTATACCTGCAATTAATACCACTGATAGGCACAGTACTGCTTAATACACGGTTAACACCTTTGCACATAATCTGCATTAGAACAATTGATTCTGACTGTGATGTATTGACGCTGTAATATAATCATATTACATTACATGTATATAATAATATATTATTATAAACATTACTATTATATATTACTGTAAACATTAGTTTATAGAGATACACAGACATAATAGAAATAATTTTCGTTATCTCAGCCCACATATTTTATCTAATGCTGCTGTTTCCAGAACAGTTGCATGAATACATGCAGCTAATCAATGAAATTGGTAAATGCTTATGTAACTCCCTCTTAGGGGCCTTAGACTCTCTTGTGCCACATATCCTGCGTAGTAACATCTTTGCATTTTCACCCCCTTTGCAGGTTGAGGAGGGGATGAATCTTTTAATCACTGGACCCAATGGCTGTGGAAAGAGTTCACTCTTCAGAATTTTAAGTGGTTTGTGGCCTGTGTATGAAGGAGTTCTCTACAAGCCCCCTCCACAACACATGTTTTATATACCACAAAGGTATGTGTCATGCTGCAGGTGATGCCTCTTACCTGGTTGCATGAGTTTTGACCCTTCTTGCATTTTTAATCTGTGATACGTCCATCCAAGTTAAAAGGTGGTAAGCACAACCTCAGCTGTGTGAAGTGTGTTAAAAAAAGGAGATCTTTTCTCACTGGTGATGGAACATCGTTAGTCATTGGAAGGGGCTCACATACACTCGTTTTGGAGCCTCTGTTCCTTAGATGGCTAAAGACCTGGATAAATGGGATCATGGGAACAGACTGGACTCTGAAAGAAGTTTGAAATAGACCTAGTATATCTCAAATCTGATTTCTTTTAAAACCAAGGATCAAAACAAGCGAAAGTGGTTTGATTCTTAAGTGTCAAAGTAACCAAAACTTAACTTTCACACTGCAAGAGCACAATCCAATCCAACAGTAACTGCAGATTGCCTTTTTAATAATATGTGCTCATTTCACTAATGGAAGCTTGGCTTCGTTGTGTTTTCTTTGTACTCCGACATGCTGTTGGACTCTCAGTACATACTCTTACGCAATTGGTTCTAGAATATCTCCTTAGAGACCTCTAACTATGTTGTTTTGCAAAAGCAAAGTCGAACACTGAATCTTTGCTTCCTGTAGTTCATTTCTTCCCATGGACAAAGGAAGTATTCATGATAACAGTTTGTAGCCTTGTTTAAAAAGTACAAGCTATTAAGATGAATGGAAAATATAACTGATCAGTTGATTTTCCTTGCTGCAGGTGAAGGTAGCAAAGAATACTGCTCTATAATTTTTTCAAATAGCTGTATAATTTATTGCTAGCCAATATAGTTTTTCTGATTCACTCAAGAGTTTTATTCAGGAGTTTGGAGCAAAATGCTTTATTAAATGTTTTTCAAAACATTATTTCAGAATACTCATTCTGCAGAACATTCTTAAAACTAGTTTACTTAGAACAAAAGCTAGTCTGGATTTTTTTCTTGAAGAAAATCTTGAGTTTCAGACACTTCCTTCATCTGTGTGATCCCAGCCCCTACTCAGATCAACATCTGTGGCTGGCTTGCTTACACCCCTTTCCCTTTACTTACGTTCTCTTTATTCTATGAAAGCAAACAGACTCACCTTGCATTCAGGTGGACTTGCCAAGGTGCTGGTTGAGGGGATTGAATCACATCTGCTGGGTTTTCATTTCCATAAACATGGTTCTTTGTTAGCTGCTTCCTCTAACTTTGCAGTGCTGGAAGAGTTTGTCCAGCAGACCTCTTCTTTGAAACATTTCAAAAAGTTCTGGTCAGAATTCACCCAGCATCTTTGCAGCCCTCTGTGACCAAAGCCATGTAGGGACTGGCATACGCAGTTCATCCTAGTAGGATCTCCAAGAGGAAGGGTCCTGCTGCGATGTCCTTGCAGAATCTAATGGACATTGCCTTAGCTCGGCTCTGTGGCTCTTGAGCTCTGTGCTTCCGTTCCCAAGGGACAGAGCTGTGTCTGGGTAAATGGGACAACAGTGAGTGACAGAGAGGGCTCCTCTGCGAAAGTGCCACACCTTGACTGTGGCTGAAGATTCTGAAATCTACTCGGGAGGACAATTCAGCTGTGTCAGAGTACATTTTGTAGGCTCAGAAATGTGGCCTGTCACCCATAAGTGTCTTGTATTTGGACAAAGACTGAGACCAAGTCTTGTAGGGACTTCTGGGTGAATGTGGCTGAAGGAGCTGATGAAACACAGCAGTTTGTTTGGCTGTCCTTGAGGATCCCAAATTGCTTTTTTGCCCAATGTATTTGTTCTTTGGGCATGCAGAGTCTGAGGTGAATATCTGAGATACTAAGAATTACTTGAAGGGCATTCAGTTTTACATCAAAGTTTGTACATTTTGGACAAGATTTGCAACAGATCTGCTGGAGTTTTAGGGCTTTTGTGTGGATTGTCTTATGTGGTCCAGGCTTTTTTTTTTTTTCCTGTAATCTACCTGTGAGTGTTTTAACAGTTCATTTATTTGTGGCCTAAATAAATCACACATTCACTTGGGGGTTTTTGTCTGTCTCTGGCTCTAGAATACGTTTAGAATTTTTGTTGTGGTTTGTAAACTGTCCTGAAGTCCTCAAATTAAAGAGGTTTGTTTTGTAAGGTCCTGCTGGTGCAACCATTTTGCTTATTAACCCTGTGCAAATTGCTGCTTTATCAGGATTACCTTCTGTTTGTTTATTTTTGTTAGATATAATTCTGTGAATTCTAGACTGAAAAGTAGAGTGCCCTGCCTACATTTCATCATATTTGTATTTCATCATCGCTTTAGTGAAAATTGTTCCTGTCAATCTGGAAAATGTTCTGGAACATGTTCCAGACTGACAGGATCTGGGAGGTGGTAGGATGGGATCAACCTGGCATCAGCCTTCCTCACTTTTGTTTGGTAGGTAGGTGAAAACTGTGGTACAGCAGAAGGCTCTTGAATTGGTGGATGTCTATCAGAGCAGCAAGTCAGGATGACATCCCTGTGTTTATGTGTATACATTACATCTCTGGTCTAAGACATAGCAGATGGCTTTCCATTAGTGGACACAGTTACCATTGAAGCATCTGCATTCCTGTGGCTGAATTTAATTCTGCCTCAGCCCATTTTGAGTCAAATGTGGGAAACCTCATCTGCACACATGAATGGTGGAGGATACAGTGACTACTGAGTAACAAAATACTCCACAATAAATAGAGGCTCACTGAAAAGATTATTTTTTCATTTCTGTTTTTTAATGTTCCAGCATAGTATTCCAGAAATATGTGGGAAATCACGTGTCTTTGCCAAGTTCAAAAGCTACACACAAAACTATGATTTATTAAAATGTGAATTAGCTCATTATATGCTCCAAATTTCATCCACACTGCAAGTGCTTTGCAGTTAGCATGACTTAGTGGTTTGTAGGCTTTAAAACAGAGCCTTAAGAATCCCTGTCTTTTTGGGTTTTTAGATTACTTAGCATAATTATACTGTTTTTTTCATCTTTTGCTATGAAGCACTGTGAGGGCTTTTTTTCTCCCCTTATATAGGGCTAGGCCTTGAAGAATTTATCTGTAATCATTCATAGTTCTGGTGGATGCTGATGGGACAAACTGCCCTTTTGGGGAGGAAAAAACTACCTTTTTGGAGAAAAGCTCAGGAATTTCAGGGGCTCTGCCACTGTCCCTGACAGGCCTGTCCAAGAGGAGAGTGGGCAGAAAAGAGGGCAGGCAGAAGAGCAGGAAGCTTTAAGAGCCTTTAAGCAGTCCAGCATTATTTGATGCCTGAAGCAGCTTGTTATATCAGTGCTAGGAACTGGTCACACCTCAACAAGTTGTCAGATCTCATTGGAGACTCAGTAACTGGCAGAGTATATGTTCTTACCCCTTCTTCTACTTCTTTCTGTCCCTCTTTTGCGAAGTAAAATTCATTTGTGTTAACCACCTCTTTGCCTTCCTCTTTTAATCAACTGGCCAAGAATGTAGCATGAATGAAAAAAATAAATACTTGTGGCACTCTAGTTGGTAAGGAATCACGATTCCAATCAGAATCCAGAAACATAATTTTAAATAATAAATAATTAACAAAAGTATGTAGTGGGTAACATGAGTACTGATGCTAAAGATACAACACGAGATGTATCTGAAGCACTTGGGGAATTAGCCTTTCATAGTCTGTCTGAAAAGTAGCCCATTTCTCCAGACTGTGCCCTGTTTCTACTCCGTTGGTCTTAAACTTGGAAGGAGACTCCATCTCCACAGAATTAAAGAGCTCTAGCACACAATTCCTCCTAGCATTTACTCCAGCTTTTCTTGCTCTCCAATGAAAAGTCTCAGCTTTTTCATTCATAAGGAAACAGATTCTGCACATGTTGGCTCTCATTTCCTTAGTTTGATATAAACGCCAGCAAAATTGCACACCTACATACTTGCAGGTTACCTCGACAGCAGCACAGGAATATTCCTCAATATCTCTACACCGTAAAGCTGCGGTAAAGCTCTAATTACCACTGGGTTATTGATATAAACTGTTAATAATTTTCTGCCTGCTGTGTCATATTGTCTTATTTGCATGGAGGAATGTCTCATGCTGTCTCTGTTAGTTCCATAACCTTTGATCATGACTCTCAAGTCTTCCTAGCACAGCACATATCTAAAATGTCCATCAGCATTTTCTCTGTCTTTCTTGAGGACTGATTCCTATAGAGCCTGAAGTAATACACTGTACTTCTTTCTCCTCATCCATTGTCACTGGTTTTTCTCTCCAGCTCGCTTTTACTGTAATTTGGGTATTTTTGGGACAGGTGTGCTTCTCCAGTAGCATGCATAGTTTCTCTGTTATCCTGTGTGCCATTCTAGCAGCAGACCTAGCCACTTTCTCAGCAGTCAGAGCAATGGTCCAGTTCTGTATTCTCTCCCTCTCTTGCTATTGCTCATTCAAGTAGATCTCCAACATTTCTTTCTTTCAACACCAGGGTTATCAAATGCTAAAAAGGAGGCAACCAAAGATAAACTAGTATCAAATGTTGTTTGTTCTTTGTCATTTAAAATTTATATACGTATTTCTTACTGCCTTATTAATGCTAGGACAGTATGGAATGGAACAGTTTAAAGGTTTGTCTGGCCCTCCTAGGCTGTTTGGTTTCGCATACTTCTGCTCTATTTCTGGTATTTTATCTGGGGTTCATTTACAAGTCTTTTCCTGTCTGGCATTTTTCCTTTTGTATTCTAAAAATATCCTTGGATACTAAACAAAATTGCATCAGCTACAGAGATATTTTTCCTCTCCTTAGATCTATCAAGTAATCCAAATGTCTGATGTGATTTGCCTCAGGTAGTCCAAGGACATTCATCATGTAGATGAAATCAAGCAAAAATGTTTAAGTTCTGAGTGATATAAGTAATAAAGTGATGAAATAAAAGTAATTTTTACATTATAAGAACATGAAAATTTGCAGATTATAGTGCAACTCAAATGTTGTCTTAAGCATGGAGTAGTTAGTAGTGGCCACTCTCATCCTGAAACAGTTCTTGATTATGTAAACAATTTAATCTTGCAAAATTGCTGTGCTTCACTTTCAGAGAACCTATATGACATATGGAAGTTTGTGCAAATGGAGTGCGTATCTATATGGTTCTTCTGTATCAGACTACTTTCTCATTAGTGTGTGGTGTGCTGGAGAAGTAGCCTGAATGAAGTGCTTTGCAAATATGCCTATACAAGTTCTGTTGCCTCATCTCGTTTAGATTGGCTCAGATGTCTCTGTCCTGTGTTGAATTCTTCACATCCTAATTTGTTGTCAGCTAATACTGCTTTGTCTTTAGCTGTGATCCTTTTAGTTGAGTCAGCTGGAGTTAAGCTGTACTCTGACTGCACATGCCAACACTGCACCAGCGATTGTCACTGCCCTTCAGCATTTTGCTGATAGTGCACCACCACATTGACTTGTTCCTTCAATGCTTTGCCATCGGTTCATGTCATGCGGTACAGATACCTGCTCTCTGGCACACTGGATCTGTCTGTCAGACTTGCTGTTATCAAGTTCATGATGCTCCTTTTCAATTTTATTTCCAAAGTTCACCACTTATCTGACAGATGAGAAAAAGGTCTTTGGTAGATAAGCATTAACAAAAAACATAACACAACACGCTTCATACTGTGTGCAATAGTTTGCGTACTATTTTAATATAGTTATGCTTTAAAAATTGCCTGCTACTTTGTATCTTATTTTTCCTCTTATGAGATTAATCAGTTCCAGACAGCTTACCTCAGTTCTGCTGTTTGTTAGAAACTGTGGCCTTGCATCTGAGAGGGCTGTCAGGCTCTCCCCTTGGCCAGGGCACAGCTTCTTCCATTTCATCTTTTTGGCATTCCTATAGAAATGCTTGCACTTATCCTTCCTGATTGATGAAAGTTCCATCTTGCCCCATCTAGAACAGAAAAGTTCTTGCCTTGCTGCCCTGTAGATTGGCTGAAGCTTTGCCTGCCAGGATCTCTGTGAAACCTCTCCATTTCCACTGAAGGCTCAGTCACAGCTGTAAAGTTTGAATGTTTATTATTAGGTCTGTGTGCTGACTGCTCACAAGTAATGGCAGTAGCTCTTGGTAGGACATTGTGTACAAAATTGACCAATGCTGATAGCCAGAGGTGGGAAATGGTTTTGTGAATTAGTTGCTACTCCCCCCTAGCCATGCCAGGTGTCTTCTCTACTGCCTAGACACAAGAGTCAGTTGATTAAAGCACAGTTTACAGGTATTTTCTGTTATTAAGGAAAGTGTTGCATAAATTCCAGACTGAAGTATATAGTCAACTTTCTGCATTGGGGTTTAGTTTAGGTTTAAAATGTATTTACATAAATCCCACATTTAAGGGCTACTGCTAAACTGGTGTTTGTGAAGGACTTCAGCATTCTTTGGGGTTTTGGTCCCTCAGTGCCTTCAGACTCAGGGCATGTCTGGAGCAAGCTGTGGCTATGGGTGATACCAAGAGGACTAAATGTGGGTGAGGAACTGAGATATGTTGATACATACTCAACTTTTACTCCAGGTATCCATATATATGCCAGACTGTTTATGGAACTTCATTTAAAGGCTAGGAAAAATAAGCTCTGAACTTTAAGTACATTGTCAAGTTAAGCTTGACAAACATAATTACCAAGTCATTAATAGATTATAAGAACTGAATACATGGCTGGTATTTATAGGATCTATTCTGCAAATCAATGACAATCTATTTAATCTGTGTTAGGTTCATTTTGCTGATACAAGCAGCTCATAGAATCATAGCATGCCTTAGGTTAAAAGGGACCTTTAAGACCATCTAATTCCAAGCCCCAGCCATTGGCAGGGACACCTTCCACTAGACCAGGTTGCACAAAGGCCTGTCCAGCCTGGCCTTGAACATTTAGAGGGGTGGAGTATCCACAACTTCTTTTGCCTTTAAAATTTAGTTTTGGTAGCAGTGCCAGGGGAACAAATTCACCTAGAGGTTAACTGAGAACTCTGTGTAGCTTAGCAGTGGTACAGACAAAGTTGCATGTTTGGGAGTAATCTGGGGGTTGCATTTACATGACCTAGTTTCTTCACTAAGCTCCCATTAGAGCTCTGTCCAGTTTGAGCAGTTACCTCCATCTTAATGCACCTGCCTTGCAACTGTGCAACAAAGGATCTTTGACAGATGAACAGAATGGCAACTCTTTACTATTTCAATAATATTTTACCTAGGAACATCATAAAGCCCACTTTCAAATGCCTTATTCATATCAAGTAATGAGAAAAAAATTGGTTACCTGACAATGGGAAGCACTGAGAAGCATAAACTACAAAATCTCTCTGACATAAAAAGCTTGATATGAAAAAAACTGAAAGGATGCTTGCTTTTGTAAGGGAATGACAGCTGAAAGCTCTAAGAACAACTGGTATCAACTTCCCTGGGAATAAGTCCTTTCTCCTCCTTCCTACGGTAGTTTTCAATCAGAAACTCCATTACAGTGCCCTATGCTTTTAAAAATCCAGGTAGTAGACACAGCCAACACCTCCTTCTTGGAAAGAAGGTAGTAGTTTTTCCCATGCCCTTTAGGCTTTGCTATTTGCCTGTCCCTGTGTCCTGGGCTCCAGAACTCCAGAACTGTGTCCTAGCTCCAAGGTCATTCATCCTTCTCCAAGCTTCTCCGTGGTCTGCTCACTCTGACACATTTCTTAGGTTCTAGTTCTGTGTTTGACTGCCTGCAGGCTAAACCTGTTTGCCCAAGACCATGTCCAGATTTTGAATATGGCCAAGGATGGAGACTCTCCAGCCTCTCTGGGAAACTTGTTTCTGTGGTTGATCACCATCACAGTGAAAAATTGATTCCAGATGCTCATATGGCATCTCCTATTTCAGTTTGTGCCCATTAGCTCTGATCCTGTCATTTAACACCAGCGAGAAGAGCCCAGCTCTGTCCTCTTTGCACCCTCACTTCAGGTATTTATATAAGTTGATAAGATCCCCTTGGGCCTTCTCTTCTCCAGGCTGAACACCCCCAGGTCTCTTTCCTCAAAGGAGAGATGCACTGGTCCCTTCATCAGTTCTGTGGTCCTTGAATCCCATCAGATGCTGGGAGCCCAGCATTGTGCAGCATCAGGCAGACCTAGTCACAGCACAGCGTATGCTACACTTGGTCCCATCTGTGCTAAGGTTCCTTGGCACTATGGTGTTGAGCACTCTGGTAGGATTTTCTTAGGAGTAAACAGTGCCATTTGTCACTTCTACTGTCAGACCAAAGGATGTTGCCATGAGAACATGCTGCTTCACTTCAAGATAAAGACAAGGACACGCTGGCAGTGTAATTGCTTGTGCCAAGTGGGAGCTGCTGGCAGGCTCGTCTGTGAAGATTAGCTAAGTGTATCCTGCACCCAGGAGATAAGTGCAGTGCAGCACAGGCCTGAAGGCCAAGCTGTACGTGCAGCAGAACCCAACATGGTGCAGCAAAGTATAGCACAGGCCCACTCAAGGCAACTGTTCCACAGATCACCAACTCCATGATGCACAACAGTCTTCCAGCTGGGATCACTGCAGCTGCTTGTCCTATGTCCTAGGAGCAGTTCACTAGAGGACACCATTGACTACAAAGAAGGCCAGGGGTAATGTAGTGGTTTGATCACATGCTTTTCACTTTGTGAGATAAGGATGAGAAGAAATGCAAAGCAGGCCTAAAACTTTAAAGAATATAAAGAAGTTTATTACTAACAGAATTTAAAGTAACAAGAAATAAAAAGAAGTGAAAGCAAAGCCCTCTTCCCTCCAGCACTCTCCAAGCAAAAACTCCCCCCCCCCC